>CAJQZJ010001079.1:1819987-1859790 GCA_907164525.1 Lophiomys imhausi
TGTGTGTGTGTGTGTGTGTGTGTGTGTGTGTGTGTGTGTGTGAGTGTGTTTGTGTGTGTGTGTGTGTGTGTCCTATGAACTTATGTATTGGAACATGGACAGTCTATCAGTGGCTACACTACTGAAGGAACATACACCCCTTCCTCTAGTCACCACTAACTTTCAGTGGTCCCGCAGGAATGGGTGGAGCCTCATGAGCTCTTCTGTGAGGAAATGTTAGCAGGCCGGGTTTTGTGTACATTGTATGTGGTCACCCACAGCACAGTGTGTTCATAGTGCAATGACTGCATCAGACTGCGAAGGTATCCTTTTGAAACACACTTTCCCATCTACCAACTCCTTTGTACTTTCTGTTACCTCTTCCAATGTGTTCCCTGAGCCTTGGAGAGGTAGATTTCGATGCCATATGTATGGCAGGGTACTCCACCATCTCAAATTCTCAGTACTGTGTTATAAGTCTCTAATTACTCACCACCTGCTGCAAAAAGAAGTTTCTTGGGTCCGAGATACTCAGCAGATAAAGAGACCTACTGTTCCTTCTTGCTGACAGCAATCCCTAGAACTCACACAAAGGTAGAAGGAGAAAGCCAACATGTGAAGCTCTCTCTGACTTCCACACACATGCCAGAGCATATGAATCCCCCCACCTCACATATATAACAAAATTAATAAATATGAAAATAATGCTGTCTGAAGAAAACTGAGATATCTACAGATGTAAACCTGCCTGTTCTTTATTTCTATAAGATCAGTTTTTTTGAGATTCCCCACTAGTGATTTGGTCAGTGTCTAATATGTATGTATCGTCATATTGTGCCCTGTAAATGATGTGTCAGTTGAAAGTAAAATTAAACAGAAACCAATTAATTTTTACTTAGCTTATTCATAAAGATAAGTACAAGGAGTGATTATAGCCAAATAGGATAAATTATGTCACAGTGTTTTGTAGCTGACAATTGTAATTTCTGTAAGTAGTTACAAAGGTACTTCAGTTGGTTGATGGAACTGGATGTGTAAATCTTTCTGCCTCAACTTCTGCCTTTCAGTTTCCTTTTACTTACCCCTTAAGGACAGGGTCTGGTGACACTTCTGCAGTCCTAGCTCTCAGAAAACCAAGACTAGAAGGTTCCAGGTTCTTGGTCAATTTGGATCTTAGACTATAGTCCTTTTATAAGTACATGAAACAAAGGAGAAGGGATCAATACATAGGATAGTTGAGCAGTAAAAAGAACAGTTTTCTTTTATCTTCATTTTTGAGTTCTCTGTTCTTGTCTATTTCTCCAATGATTGCAAACTCCATTTATTCTACTTTTATTTCTTAGTTGCTTCTATACAGAAAAGTTCTCTTCTCAAAATGAAAAATAATATATAAATGATGTCAATTTTATTTCAGTCACTATTTATTCAATAGGGTCCCATTTTTGATCAGGAAGATTTACTGAGACGAAAAAGAAGAATACTGTCTTCAGATGAGGCTCTCAGTAAGTATCGGGAAACAATTTCAGTTGAGGAGATACTTCAAGTAGAAACTGTGGTTTTGTTTAATTTGATTTGATTATTTAAATTTTCTTGCTGCCTATTGGAGCTTTCATGTGTGTTTTACCTAATGATCACAGAGGCCAAATAGAGTTCTGTCAACCTAAAAACCTACTTTTTTTTAGCTGGTAGGAGACACATCTTGTATAAGTTGTCTGAAATCCAAATTATATTTCTGCCAGTCCTGTTCTTCATTTTCTTCTGCATTTATTTTCTCTCCATTCTTATAACTGGAATGCACATTCTACAGAATGGTTTCCTTCAGGGCCTGCCTCCTGACGTGAAATGTTCAGTCCATCTTCACCAGGAGAATAGAGATGTGTGCTGACATTTCCATCCTTTATTTATTTATTTATTTTTTTTTTGGAAAAAAGAGTCATCAAAGCTTCAGTCCCACATGAGGCATTCAGACAGCTCATCTTCCCTGGTTTCTGAGAGAGAATACATCACATCATTAGACCTTTCGGCCAATGAACTGAAAGATATTGATGCCCTGAGTCAGAAGTGTTGCCTCAGCAGCCACCTAGAACACCTCACCAAGCTGGAACTTCACCAGAATGTGCTCACAGGCTTCCCACAGCAGCTGTGTGAGGTAAAGTCCATTTCCCTGTAACTTGCAAAACCCTGTGGGACACTGCATGGCCATTCAATTTGCATGGTTACGCACATCTGTTTAAACACATTTGTAATAACCTCAGAGTACTTGGAATGGGTCTGTGTCAAATGAAGGGCAGAAATGAAAAGCTTCCTCCTGGGGTGGTTTTTCCAAGAGCAAGCTCAGATTTGAATTCCCTACTTCTCTCCCCATGTCTTCTGTAGTCTCCCTCACAAAGGGCATTTGGTATGTATTTATTGAACAGCACAGAAAGCATCACATTGGGTAAGATATGAGTGACTCTTTCTAGACATTTTTAATTGCTTTACAAGGAATGAAACTTTACCAACTCTAAATAACTCCACTGACCCAGATAACAAATGACACTGCAAACAACAATGGACATAATCTTATCAACCCATATCCGTGTAGCCTCCGACTTCTATGGTATATATTTGTTTTAATAAATTGCTTTTAACATATTTCCCATTTCTGGCATTTCACGACATATGTATACACATGCATTACTCTTGGGTTGGTGGTGTGGAAAAGTACATAATTTGAGATTATAGTTATACTTTAGTTTACATTGCAAAAACTGATTTCATGGGAAATTCAAGGCAAGTAAGGTTGGGTACTATACTGTTCTCTTAAAGCAGCAGTTATCACATCTGTGGGCTGTGGCCTTTGGGAGGGGGTCACATATCAGATATCTTGCACATTAGATATTTACATTATGATTTATAACAAAATTGCACTTATGAAGTAGCAATGAAAATTGGGTATCACTACAACATGAGGGACTGTATTAAAGAGTCTCGTCATTAGGAAGGTTGACAACAAACAGGCTGAGTACACATTAGGCTAGCAGTCATGAGTGTTTTAAGTGATCTCAAGTTGTATTATTAATTCTGGCTGTGAGGTCCAGCAAAAGTTTCAGGTTCCTAGAATGTACGACAGATTTTTATAACAGTGTATTACCACAGTTTAGTCTGTCTCTTAGGTTTGGGAAACAATTACCCCATTACTGTGTATTTCACAGAACTACCTAAATACTGCCTTTCAGAAATTGCTACACACTTTAATATAAATTACCCCTGCTTCCGATGGGCTTAATCATGCACGTTGGATAGCATTGCAGTGCTCCTGATCCAAGCTTACAGTTTGCAGAAGTAATTTCTAAAAAATAAGCTGCATTGAGGACTCTATTTTATATTTGTAAACAGGCTTTTGACCGTTGCTTATGGAATTTTTTCTGTCTTAACTCATGTTATAGCAGGGATTATTGGCCAGTAAGTATACTGAAGTTCTGTTGAAGATTGTGTTTTCAATTAAAAAAAAAAAAACAGATGGTTCTAGTTAGCTATGGCATAAAAACAGAATTGGTGTTGAACTTATTTTTCAAATACTCAGTGTAGGATACTTAAATTTTGTCTTTGCAGACTCTGAAGTGTTTGACACATTTGGATTTGCACAGTAACAAACTGACATCATTTCCCTCCTTCCTGTTGAAAATGACATCTATTACCAACCTAGATGCCTCTCGCAATGACATTGGACCAACAGTAGTTTTAGAGCCTACAGTGAAGTGTCCAAGTCTCAAACAGTTCAACCTGTCATACAATCAGCTCTCTTCCATCCCAGAGAACCTCGCCCAAGTGGTGGAGAACCTGGAACAGCTCCTCTTGGAAGGGTAAGAGCTGACTCATTAAGACAGCAAGCTTACATTCTACTGAACTTAGCACAGATGAGAAAACATGCTGATATTTCTATAGTAATGAGTTTGAAACAAACATGGCAAAAGGTGGAGGCAGTTGATAATTAAGGCAATTTTGTCAGTTGGAATCTTCACAATTAATTTTAAGAGGCTTAAATGTGCATTGAAGCTGTATGTGGAGAATGAATCAATTTCATACCTTCAAATTATACTGGCATTTACATTTTAATCCTCATTTTTGTGTTTTACAACTAGAAACAAAATATCTGAGATTTGTTCTCCCTTGAGCCTGAAAGAACTGAAGATTTTAAATCTTAGTAAAAACCACATTCCATCCCTACCTGAAGACTTTCTTGAAGCTTGTCCAAAAGTGGAGAGTTTCAGTGCCCGAATGAATTTTCTTAGTAAGTATTGTGTGTTGATCTCACCCTTACCAGGTCTTCAAGGAAAAGATACATATAGGCACTTTAGGAGGGAAGTTACAGATGGTATTTCAGTTAAAATACTCCCCAGTTCTACAAGCCAAGTTGGCAGATTGGTGATGAAATGTGCCGTCGAGCCAGGGAAGAGCAGGGAGAAAAGAACGAAGATATATATTGAAGTGACAGGAGGGCACACTAGTTTGATCCTACTTGTAAGACATTCTGGAAAAGTTAAACCTGTGGGATCAATACAAAGAGTCATAGTAATCATCTTCTGGGGAAAAGAAGGTGAAGAAGAGGCAGGGACTGTACGGCACACTGATGATGGACAAATGTCACATTTGTCAATACCCAGGGCATGATCTGAAACTAAACTATAAATGATGACACCTCTGGGTCAGCATTGGCCCCTAGGTACAACTGAGCTAATGCTCACTTGATAATACAAGAAAAGGTGTGTGAGGAAGCAGGGGTAGGAGAACAGGAACTTGGTCCTCTCCACAGACATTTTCTGTAAAACTAATACTGTTTAAAATTTTGTTTATAAAAATGTCTGTAGTTTAAAAATCATAGCACATTGCTATTATCATAGGAAAAAATTACAGTCATATGTCTTGCAAACAATAAATACATTTTTTTTCATTTTTATCTCTTAAACTAAAGTGTTCTGTGACTGCCTACATGCAGAATTTTAAAAATAAATTATTTAATTAAAATATAACTAACCATTTATTCCCACTTCTTTCTCCTCCCTCCAACACCTTCCATAGGCCCCCCCCTTTCTCTCAAATTCATGGCTTCTTATTCTTTAGTTATTTTTATTACATATAAATGAAAATAAGTGTATTAATGCATCCTGCTGAGTCTGGTTAGTGTTGTTGCCTGCGTATGTTTCTAGGGCTGACCAGTTGGTACTGGATTGCCAGTTAGGAAGGACTAATTCTTCCTCTCTCAATAGTTGTTAATTGCTTGTAGCTCTTCATATACAGGTGGGGCCCCATGGGATTTCGCTCTTCTATGTTGGAATGTCAACTGGTTTTGGAATGGTTCAGGACCTCTTCAGGCAGCCATGTTGCTGACATTTGATGGGTGTAGCTTCTCTGTCATATCTAAAAGACACAACCCTGTAGCAGAACCCTGAACTTCCTAGACTTCTGGCTCTTACAGTCTTTCTGCCCCTGCTTCTGAGATATCCCATGAGCCTTAAGGACAGGGGGTTGTATTATAGATGTATCTATGGGGGCTGGGTAGCCCCCATGGTTAACATTTATCTGTATCTTAACTAGTTGTGGCTTTCTGTGATGATCTGTGTCTGGTGCAAAAAAAAAATCTTTGATGAGGAGCGAGACCTACACTTATCCGTGGGTATAAGGACAAGCATTTAGAATGCAGTTAGGAATTACACTAGTTTAGGAAAATGGCAGTAGTAAGTTCTCCTCTAAGATCCACGATTCCATTAGTCACACATGATTTGTGTGCAGGGTTGATTTCCCTTTTGATGAACTGGCCTTAAGTCCCATTAGATAGCTTGCAGTTAACAAAATATCAGTATCATTATTACACATTTAAGATTACCTTAACATATTGTGTATTGTTTGTAGGCATCATAACTAGGTAGGACTATTGATTCCTCTCTTGGATGACTGAATTTTACCTTCTGGTACTATGAAAGTCAATTCTCAAGGAGGTCACTTTTGTGTCAAATCCATCTAGAATCCTCCAAGTCATGTTTCTGAAGAACTTGGTGTCTTCAGCAGCAGGAAGGCAACAGTGATAGCCTATGTTGGTTTGGGAGTTCTTGGACTACTCTGACCAATATCTCAAAAGGAAACTTCTCATTCCTGGGGTTAAATAGTCTATGGGTGGGGAAGTTGTTCTCATTCTGAGAGACATTACTGTGACATTACTTAAGCACTCTCTCTCCCTCTTTCCATATTGTTCATGATAAGAGATACAGGCCTAATTTCATTCTTATATATGTATATGTCCCGTTTTTCTAGCACCACTTGAAGATGCTCTCTTTTCTCCAGTGTGAATTTTTGGCTTTCTCATCCAATATTAGGTGGCATTGGTGATGTGCAGTCATATTTGGGTTTTCTATTTTGTTCTGTTGAGATACATATCTGTTTTTGTGTCATTGCAATGCAGCTTTTATTGCCATATCTCTGTGATATATATTTTTATCTAGAATGGTAACCCCTTCCTGCATTTTCCCCCCTCAGGATTACTCTGGCTGTCTGGTGACTTTTCTGGGTCCATATGAATAGTAGGATGTTTTCCATTTCTGTGAAGAATGTTTCCTGGATCTTCATTGGGATTGCATTGAACCTCTAATTGCTTTTGTGAGAATAGTCATTGTCACACTATTCATTCTGCCAGTCTATGAGCATGGCTGATCTTATATTATTATTTAGTGGCCATACTATTATCTTATAAAGTAAAATTGTTTCATGCTGTTAGTGTGAAAATGTGAACAGCACAGGTGATATGTTACTGGAAACTGTTCTTACTGAGTTTATCAGAAATCTAGCTAAGATGATTGTAAATGTCCATTATCTTTTTTTTTTATGTCTTCAGCTGAAATGCCTGCCTTACCTTCTTCCATAACAAGCCTAAAATTATCTCAAAACTGTTTCACATGCATTCCAGAAGCAATTTTCATTCTCCCACAGTAAGTTCATTGTATTTCACTTCTTAAGCTGAATGAGCTGCCTCATAGCTTTTAGAAGCAAAGCAATGGTTTGATGTGTGCATATATATTATTCATTTATAAACCAACTTAATAAAAATAACTCAGTGTTTTTATATATGAGTCTTTGATATCTTACTAGACATAAGATACATCTCCTTAACTTTGCAGTAACTTATGCTTTTGCATATGAATAATCTGAATAATTAATTATTTACTGCATTCTAAAACCAAGTAAGATGACATTGGATGGATATTTTTCAGATGATTATTTATTTCTTTTGGGTTTTAGCTGCTCATAGGGATTTATTTGTTGCTTGAACACTAGTAACTTTAAAATCCCATTTGTTTCAGTGACATTTCCTGTGACGATTGGGAGAATAGGTATAGTTTTACATCTGGTAAGAGTGAGGTGGCTGGGATTTGGGGACTTGTTAATTTCACCAAAGACCAAAACTTCAGGCATTAATTCAGTTTCAAGTGTGTTGTCATTTTAAGACTTAGTCTATCCATGCATTATAAAACAATCATAGCTTATATGTATGCATATGTATCCCATAGGCAAATAGCAGCTACCATCTACCTGCTAGACAAATATAAACTCATTAGTGCAAATCTAAATTTGCAAAACCCCATTTCCTGTTCTAATTGCTCCGCACAGAGCTTCTCTCTAGTCTTTGTAATCATTTTATATTGTGACTTCTACTATCATTTCCTCTTTATACTCTTCCTAGAGAAATGAAATATCTTTCCGAAATCATAATTCATCTGTGTTGATAGGCTCAACTTCAGACTCTAAAGTCTTACATAGTGGCTTTTATTAAATAAACATGATTCACATTGTAAATATATTCCTGAAAATACATAAAGACCAATTGTTTATGATCATTTCCTAGGAAACAACATGACATAAGGATTACTTGTTCCTATAGAACTAACACTATAGCCCAGCTCCTGATTTCATCAACACCATCCTCAACCACACATCTTTCATCTTTAAGCTCATGTCTTAAATCTCTTGCTTAACAAGTGAGCTCATGGTTGTCCAGCTAGAGTCCTGACTGCACCCAAAGAGACACTGCTTTAGGAAAACCTAGTGATTCTTATTTGTCTCAAAAGCATTGCTGGTTAGACTATAAATGTAGTCTCTAACACAGCTAAATTCTTTTCTAGTTTTCGTGTACTTTTCTATAGCAACTAGAACAATATATTGTCTGTGTTTTAGAACACAAACATTGCTTTGTAGACCCAAACACTTGTCAGAGAGATATTGTGCTGCTACATAAACTTAGAATGAATTCATTAAGCTTCAAATACACTGAGTGGAAGAGATCAGTGTACGTGTGAAAGCCCACCTTAATTGCTGCCTGTCTTTATTCCCTCCAAAGAGATGTACTTGCGAGTATTGGGGTTTCTTTAGAAACTTGAGAAGCACTAGTTTGTGGGAGCAAGCTGGTTTTGTGGCAGGCTTATTCTTGCTCTATCCCATACTCACTGAGACTAGCTGGTAGAAGGAAATGCTCTCCACTCTAGTGATTAAATCTAGAGCACACCCTAGAGATGAGAGAAAGCCATCCATGGACAGTTAGCGGGACTGTACAACAACAAACCCTGTGAGGCAGGATCTCAATGACAATCTGTGTATGTGTTAGTTACAATTTCTCATGTCTGGTGAGCATTTGTAAAACACTGATCTTTTCCTCATGTGGAGAAAGATAGTTTTAGTCCAAACAGGAAATTGTGGACATAATTTTTTTTCTTTCTTTAAAAAGCCTTTAATGAACATATATAAATTATTAATATGGGTACCATGTGATGTTTTTATGTATGAATATCATGTAACATTCAAGGACAAATATATATTTCACTTCAAGCAGTGCTTTTTTTCTTGGGGAAAACAACCAAAATCCTTTCTTTTTTTTAAGCATTTATTTTTTTCCTTTATTTTTTATTTCTTCAAGTTACATCTCAATCGCAGTCCCCTCCCTATTCCCCCTCCAGTCCCACCCTCCCACCCTCAACCCCCCATCTTCTTCCCGTTTTTTTTCTTTTAAGTTTAAGGTATATCTTATTTCCCCCTACAGTTTCCCCTTTCAGTCCAACAAATGGCTCTTTCTCTTATAATAATAAATATAATACAAAAAAACAGAGGTAATTAGGCCACAGTTATGAAGGTTATATGGTTTAGCGTACATTCCCAATGTCCAGTGTATATGTATTTGGTACTTGTCTTTGACATTCTACTATCTAACCATCTCCATGAGTTTAAAGTTCTATATGTGACTCAACATTCATACTAACTTGCAACACAATTTTAAAAGCATTTTTGTAGATCTATAACACTCTCTTGACTCCTAAACAACTCAAAATTTAATTATGAGACTCTAGCTATCTGTTCTTCAACCACCTCAGAGACCTGAGAGGGGTAAATATATCTGATTTTATAGGAAGTACAGAGCCTGCAGCTTCCCAAACTAAGAAATGACATACCAGTGGCTGCCTGGACAGTTCCCATTTTCTCTCCATATATTACAGCATCGATCTTCAGTCATTTGGCCCCATTTCTCTGACAGACATTGATTGTAGAGCAGGGGTTATGAAGGACTTACCTACCCTCTCTTGGCAGAGCTAGGCTGTCGACTTACCTGCTTCCAGGTTTTGTCCTTTTTGGACAGCATTCTGTCTACAGTTGGAGCAAGGGGCTTTTCCTACCAAGAGATAGGCTTGCTACTAATTCAATCATCTCCCACTGGAGATCCTTTGATGCTCATCTTCTACTTGGAGGAGAATAGGGGGTGCTGTCAGGAGTTGATATGTCTTGATATAAAAAAATCTAAAGTTATGAAAATATCTTTGAATGCCATTTTCTGCAGAACTCTTGAGGTTTTTGAAGAGACCCTATCTATCTCTTATATTAGGGTAAGCAGATGTTGCTTGTCTCTTAGCAGGTTTATTTCTGATTAGCTTAGAAAGTAACTATAATAGGCTGTCATAGTACCTAACAGAATGACCGGCTTGCATAACCATTAGTTTGCATGTCTTAATTATTGTAAACAGTTTGACAATTAGTAGTAAAAGGCCAAAACATCACATTTCATTTTTTTCTTTACCTCCTAACCCTTCCATCCCATTTCTCTGGGGTGGGGTGTCCTTATATAACAGTCCCTCATCTCAGTTGAGAGGTTGTATGAGGGCCAAGAGCCTCCTCATTCATTGGGGGTCTACGAAGCAGTACCATCAGTGAAAAGGGTCTCGTTGCCTGGGAGAGAGAACTACTAAACAAACAAACCAATAAGCAGACAATAGATAAAAAAGACTAAAAAATAGAAAAAAATAAATAAAAAATAAAAAGTCTATGTCCAAGTTCCCTTTGGTGTGTTAGTTGTAGTATCGATATCTTCTACTATATAGCTAAAATCCTACTATAAGTGAATAGATGCCATATGTGTCCTTCTGAGTCTGGGTTAGCTCACTCAGGATGAGCTTTTCTAGTTCCATCCATTTGGATGCAAATTGCATAATTTCATTGTTCCTGATAGCTGAATAATATTTCATTGTGTAGATGTACCACAGTTTTTTAACCCATTCTTCGGTTGAGGGATCTCTGGGTTGTTTCCACTTTCTAGCTATTACAAATAAGGCTGCTATAAACATAGATGAGGAAACTTCCTTATGATTCCATGAAGAGGCATTTGGGTGTATACCCAGAAGTGGTATGGCTGGGTCCTGAGGCAGAGCTATTCCAAGTTTTCTAAGATATCGCCAGACTGACCTCCATAGTGGTTGCAAAAGCCTGCATTCCCACCAGCAATGGAGTAGGGTTCCCCTTTCTCCACACCCTCGCCAGCATGTGCTGTCATTTGAGCTTTTGATCTTAGCCATTCTGACAGGTGTGAGATGGAATCTCAGAGTCGTCTTGAGTTGCATTTCTCTGATGATTAAGGATGTTGAGCATTTCTTCAAGTGTCTCTCAGCCATTAGGGATTCCTCCTGTGTGAATTCTCTATTTAGCACTGTCCCCCATTTTTTGATTGGATTATTTGGTTTCTGGGCATTTAATATCTTGAATTCGTTGTAGATTTTGGATATTAGCCCTCTGTCACATGTGGGGTTGGTGAAGATTTTCTCCGAGTCTGTAGGCTGCCGTTTTGTTCGAATGACAGTGTCCTTTGCCTTACAGAAGCTTTTCAGTTTCATGAGGTCCCATTTATTGATTGTTGATCTCAAGTCCTGTGCTGTTGGTGTTCTGTTCAGAAAGTTGTCACCTGTGCCAATTAGTTTGAGGGTTTCTCCCACTTTTTTTTCTAGTAGATTTAGTGTGACCAGCCTTATGTTAAGGTCTTTGATCCACTTGGATTTAAGTTTTGTACAAGGTGTTAAGTATGGGTATAATTTCATTCTTTTACAAGTGGACATCCAGTTGGACCAGCACCATTTGTTGAAGATGCTGTCCTTCTTCCATTGTGCTGTTTTGGCTTCTTTGTCAAAAATTAGGTGGCCATAAGTGTATGGGTCTATTTCTGGATCTTCAATTCGATTCCATTGATCTACTGGTCTGTTTCTATATCAATACCATGCTGTTTTAACAACTATTGCTCTGTAGTACCGCTTGAAATCTGGGATGGTGATACCTCCAGATGTTTTTTTTTTTTTATTGTACAGGATTGATTTAGCTATTCTGGGCTTTTTGTTGTTCCATATGAAATTGAGACTAGCTCTTTCCAAGTCTATAAAAAATTGTGTTGGTATTTTGATAGGAATTGCATTGAATCTATATATTGCTTTTGGTAGGATGGCCATTTTTATTATGTTGATCCTACCTATCCATGAGCATGGGAGATCTTTCCATCTTCTAAAGGCATCTTCCATTTCTTTCTTCAAGGGCTTGAAGTTCTTGTTGTTCAGGTCCTTTACTTGCTTGGTTAGAGTTACCCCCAGGTATTTTATGTTGTTTGTGGCTATTGTGAAGGGGGTTGTTTCCCTTATTTCTTTCTCAGCCCATTTGTTTGTTGTATAAAGAAGGGCTTCTGATTTTTTTGAATTAATTTTGTATTCAGCCACTTTGCTGAAGGTGTTTATCAGCTGTAAGAGTTCTCTGGTGGAATTTTTGGGGTCGCTTATGTATACTATCATATCATCTGTAAATAGGGATAATTTGACTTCTTCGTTTCCGATGTTTATCCCCTTGATTTCTTTAGTTGTCTTATTGCTCTAGGAAGAACTTCAAGTACTATATTGAAGAGATATGGTGAAAGTGGACATCCTTGTCTTGTCCCTGAGTTTAGAGGAAATGCTTCAAGATTTTCTCCATTTATTTTGATGGTGGCCACTGGCCTGCTGTATATTGCCTTTATTATTTCTAGGTACAGTCCTTGTATGCCCGTTCTTCCAGAACTTTTAGCATGAATGGGTGTTGGATTTTGTCAAATGCTTTTTCTGCATCTAGCAAGATTATCATGTGGTTTTTTTCTTTCGTCTTGTTTATATGGTGAATGACACTGATAGACTTTCGTATGTTGAACCATCCCTGCATTCCTGGGATGAAGCCTACTTGATCATGGTGTATGATACTTTTGATGTGTTCTTGAATTCGGTTTCCTAGTATTTTATTAAGTATTTTTGCATCTATGTTCATGAGGGAGATTGGTCTGAAGTTCTCTTTCTTTGTTGGGTCTTTGTGTGGTTTAGGAATCAGGGTTACTGTGGCCTCATAGAATGAGTTTGGCAATGTTCTTTCAGATTCTATTTTGTGAAAGAGTTTGAAAAGTATTGGTGTTAGCTCCTCTTTGAAGGTCCAGTAGAATTCCGTGCTAAAGCCATCTGGCCCAGGGCTTTTTTTGGTTGGGAGATTTTTAATGACTGTTTCTATTTCCTTAGGGGTTGTAGGGCTGTTTAATCTGTTTATCTGATCTTGATTTAGCTTCAGTAGGTGGAATCTATCAAGAAAATTGTCCATTTCACTTAAGTTTTCAAATTTGGTGGAGTATAGCTTTTAAAGTAGGATCCAAATATTCTCTGGATTTCCTCAATGTCTGTTGTTATTTCTCCTTTTTCATTTCTGATTTTGTTGATTTGTGTTTTCTCCCTCTGTCTTTTAGTTAATTTGGCTAAAGGTCTGTCTATTTTGTTGATTTTCTCGAAGAATCAACTCTTGGTTTCATTGATTCTTTGTATAGTTCTTTTTGTTTCTAAGTTGTTGATTTCAGCCCTAAGTTTGATGATCTCCTGCCTTCTGCTCCTCATGGGAGTGTTTGCTTCTTTTTTTTCCAATTCACCCAGTTTAGCTGTTAATTTGCTAATATGAGCTGTCACAATTTTCTTTTTGAAGGCACTTAGTGCTATGAACTTTCCTCGTAGCACAGCTTTCATTGTGTCCCATAGGTTTGGGTATGTTGTGTCTTCATTTTCGTTGGATTTTAAGAAGTCTTTAATTTCCTTCTTTATTTCTTCCCTGACCCAGTGGTCCTCTAGTAAAGAGTTGTTCAATTTCCATGTGAGTGTAGACTTTCTGTTGATTCTTTTGCTATTGAAGTCCAGCTTTATTCCATGGTGGTCTGATAAGATACAAGGGGTTATTTCAATTTTCTTGTATCTGTTGAGGCTATCTTTGTGTCCAACTATATGGTCTATTTTGGAGAAGGTTCCGTGAAGTGCTGAGAAGAAGTTGTATTCTTTTGTGTTTGGGTGAAACGTTCTGTAGATATCTGTTAGATCCATTTGGTTCATGATCTCTGTTAGACTCATTATTTCTCTGTTTGGCTTCTGTCTTGATGATCTGTCCATAGTTTTGAGTGGGGTGTTGAAGTCTCCCACTATTACAATGTTTGGATCGACGTGCGATTTAAGTTTTAGAAGTGTTTCTTTTATAAATGTAGGTGCCTTTGTATTTGGGGCATAGATGTTCAATATTGAGATATCCTCTTGGTGGATATTTCCTTTAATGAGTATGTAATGACCTTCTCTGTCTTTTTTTAGTAACTTCAATTGGAAGTCTATTTTGTTTGATATTAGGGTGGCTACTCCAGCTTGTTTCCTGGGTCCATTTGCTTGGAAAACCTTTTCCCAGCCCTTTACTCTGAGATAGTGTTTATCTTCAATAGTGAGGTGTGTTTCTTGTATACAGCAAAAAAGATGGGTCTTGTTTACGGATCCAGTCTGTAAGTCCATGTCTTTTTATTGGCGAGTTGAGTCCATTGATGTTGATGGATATTAGTGACCAGGGGTTGTTATTTCCCATTATTTTGGTATAGCTGGCTGTCTTGTGTTTCTTTTTGTTTAGTTGCTATGGAGGTTTCTATTTCCTCTGTTTTCTTGGGTGTAGTTATCTTCTCTGTGTTGTAATTTTCCTTCTAGGATCTTCTGTAGGGCAGGGTTTTTGAGGAGATATTGTTTGAATTTGATTTTGTCATGGAATATCTTGGTTTCTCCTTCTATGTTGATAGAGAGTTTTGCTGGGTATAGTAGTCTGGCTGGGCACCTATGTTCTCTCAGGGCTTGTACGACATCCTTCCAGGCCCTTCTAGCTTTTAAAGTTTCTGCGGAGAAGTCAGGTGTGATTCTGATAGGTCTGCCATTGTATTTGACTTGGCTTTTTTCTCTTACAGCTTTTAATATCCTTTCTTTGTTCTCTACATTTGGAGTTTCTATTATTATGTGGCGAGAGGAGTTTCTTTTCTGATCTAATCTGTTTGAGGTTCTGTAAGCCTCTTGTATTTTTACTGGCATCTCTTTCTTTAGGTTTGGGAAGTTTTCTTCTATGATTTTGTTGAAGATATTTCCTGGACCATGGAGTCAGGAGTCTTCTCTTTCCTCTATGCCTATAATTCTTATGTTCCGTCTTTTCATTGAGTCCTTGATTTCTTGGATGTTGTGGGTGAGAGATTTTTTAGCTTTGTCATTTTCTTTGGATGTTGTACTGATTTCTTCCATTGAATCTTCCATGCCTGAGATCCTGACTTCCATCTCTTGCATCCTATTTTTCATACTCACATCTGTAGTTCCTGTTCTCTTCTCTTGATTCTCCATTTCCTCTTTTAACTCTGACTGTGTTTTCTTTATTGTTTCCATTTCTATATTCATGTCTTGAATGGTATTGCTCGTTTTGTACATTTCCTTCTCCAGTTTGCTTGTTTTTGCCTGAAGATCTTTCATTGTTTTGTCCTTTTCCTGATCAAGCTGAGTCACCTTGGCTTGGAGCTCTTTAATGGTGTTATTCGTTGTTTTGACTTGTAAAATTGTGGCTTCTTTGAATTCCTTCATAGTTTTAAGTTCTTCTTGAAGGGACTCTATAACTTTCCATAATGTAGAATTATCATAGTTTTCATGTGTTTCAGCTGTGGTGAGGTGGTTCGGGCTGGAAAGAATAGCGTTGCTTTCTTTTGTTGGAGACATTTTGCTCTTTTTTTTTTTGTGGGGCCTCTGGCCATGTGGAATTTTTTTTTCTGTCCTCTGGACTCGGGTCCAAAGGGGGCGCTTTTGTGTAGGAGTAGCGTTGCCTTACTCCACCCTTATAAGGTGAGTCATTCAGCCCCGCCTCCCAGGTGGAGACCTAACTAATCCAGGTGGCAGAGCTGTGTACAAGTAAGCTCTGGTTCCCCGCCTGAAGGGCCTGTACTAGTACAAAAGTCCAATATACGACAGTTTCACATATCTCGCAGTTTGCTCGGGGTTGGTTCCTGTAGCGGGTAAATCTGCAGTTCAGTTCCAATAGCCTTGCTGCTCTCGCGGCTTATAACCTCTTCAGTTTCATCACAGACTGCAATCTGTGGTCTGAAGGCACTTTGCAGGGGAGCTGTGCTCACTTCCAAGGGTCACAACCTTTCGCCAGATAGTTTGATCATCTGTGTGAGACCTGGGAGTACCCAGCAGGGTGGGGATTATCTCTGCGTGGGTTCTGAATCTGCCCACTGGGTATTAGGTTGGAACTTACTGGGAGTCTCTCCTGTTGGGGAATGGGTGATCCCGATTCCCACGTCCAGCAGCTTCCTTGCGTGTTTGAGAGTGGGAAGGAGCTTCCTGCCCAGGGATCTTCCGTGGTCCCTGGGTAGCTGGATGAGATTTAGAAGGGGTTGTGCCCTTTGTACAGCATCCTGCAACACTTGCCACCTTGTGACTGTTAACCCCGAAATCAAAATATGTCCGCGCAGGCCGCTGCCATCTTGGATCCCCCCCAAAATCCTTTCTTATAATTAAGGAAGTACATGATATATTGTCACCATTTTTGTCATCACAACACACAATATGACCAACTTTGTGTCTGATAATCTTTATTCACATACACCTCCGCTATAGAGAAAAATTCCTTTTCTTCTAAGTACTATATGAACACACAAGCTGAAATTCATGCTTACTTGCAAGTAATGTAGCTGTAAAATAATTTCTTGTTCTTAGTCTGGAAAAATTCTGAGTAATACTATTTTGTGTTCTTTAAAACTCTGAATTTGCTTTCAATGGGACATCGTGTGTTCCAGCTTGCGGTCCTTGGATATGAGCCACAACAACATTGAATATCTGCCAGGGCCTGCACATTGGAAGTCTCTGAACTTAAGGGAACTCTTTTTTAGCAATAATCAGATCAGCACCTTGGATTTGAGTGAAAAGCCGCATGTGTGGTCAAGAGTAGAGAAACTTCATCTCTCCCATAATAAACTAAAAGAGGTGAGAGGTCATCTTTGTTTTAAGTTATCAGCTATTTGAAAACAGATTTCAGTTGTTGTCACAGCTATTTTAAAATCTGTTCATATTTCTTACTCTGTAAATAAGATGTGATTCTACTCTGTGGTAAATGTTTATAGATAATCTCCATTTCCAACAAGCAAACCCCAAATACTCCTGTTTTATATTTTAAGGAACTGTTGCATAAGAGTGTGCATATCTAATTTTGAATGAGTGATCTTGTAAGAGTGTCACTGTCTGCGACTTCTGACCTTTCACAAAACCTTACATACTCTATGTCTCTCATCTTTATTGGATGACAACTGGCCTGTGTTTCCCCTCTTTCTTTCCTACATGCTTAAATCTCTTCATTCTTCCTCTGCATGACCCCCTCACCTACATGAGTCAGCCCCCTTTTATTTATGCAAGAAAATATTTTCTTGTCAAATTCAAGCTGTTGCCTATGTACAAAGTCACTAAAGGTCTGATGGTCTCATATTCAGGATAACTGGATATTTTGTACATTTTTTTCAGAAAATGAATGTTTCTGATTATAATTGTACTATAATTGACTTAAAACGTTCAATAGTGGTCTTGGAATTATGACACTTGCCTATCATACATAATGTTCAATGCATCCTACTTAAAAAAGTAATTAGAACAGAAAATGAAAACACTTTGATTAGGCTGGCACCTAAAGTGTAAGTATTTAGCAGTTTGCAATCACTATCTATATCTTCGTGATTTACTAAAGAATGTAGGCAATGTAGAGGACTGAATGGAACCACAAATAGCAGACTTGGATAAATACAAATGACTTATTTTTCAGTACTGTGTATAATGAAGTATATTGTTAAGGGGGATTTGATTTTTAAAGTTATAAATAGGACCAGGTAGATAGTTCATCAAGTGTTAGCTGCTGTGTCTTTTAGTTAAATTATTATTATTTTAGGGTTTGCAATGCCCCTTTAAACTGCTTAGTTACTTAGTAAAAGATACAGGAACATTATAATTTATTAATAGGCTGTAGGCCTTAAGATGAGCAGGTTCTGAGATACACTAATCTTACCACTCTTAAAACCCACATAAATGTCAATCTGGTGACTCCTAGGTGACTTCTGCTCCATTAGCCTGTCCTTAGGGCAAGCTCCTCTTCGTCACCTGTTCAGGGTCCATACTATGCCATGGTGACTTCCTTTTTCTTCCTCTCCATCTCCCTCTCACTCCTAGACCTCAAGCCCAGGAGCCTCATCCCTGCCTACCTATCTTCTGCCCAGCTATAGACTGCCAGCAACATTTATATAACCATCCAGAGATGATTGGCAATCAGAGTTTATACATTGTTATTTGGTGTACCTGAGAATGTACCTGTAGGACTGAAGGAGATTTTGGGGGCCCAGCATTAGGCGTTTGGATACATAGGAGCACAAAATCAACACCCAACAGTGTCTGATAACCCAAGGGTCCTCCTCAGGTGTCACATGAAGAAAGGAGACAACCAGTTCCTGCAAGTTAGACACACATTCATTACACATACATGTGTGTGTGTGTGTGTGTGCATACACACCCCAAATAAAATTTAAAATATAATAAAGTGGTAAATAACTCACATAGATGGGGATAAATTATTTTTGTATTTTCTTGCTTGTTTCAAAGCATTCATACTGTAAACCAATGGCAGGGTTTTCAAGAATACTTATCTTTGTATTAAGGCTGGTGGGATCTAAGAGACTTTCTTGATCACTATTGTTTTATGTTCTGGCAATGTACACTGGTTCCCTCTCACCAACAGGTTTTACCTTTTCTATTTTGTTAAGATTCCTCCTGAAATTGGATTTCTTGAAAATCTGACATCTCTTGATGTCAGTTACAACTTGGAGCTGAGGTCCTTTCCAAATGAAATGGGGAGATTAAGCAAGATATGGGATCTTCCCTTGGATGGACTGCATCTGAATTTTGACTTTAAGCATGTAGGATGCAAAGCCAAAGATATCATAAGGTCAGGTCACTTCATCCTCTTTTCTCTTTGGTAAATCTTTCCCACCTTTACCATCTGTGATTTTGATAGCTGTACAGTCACACAGGAAAATGAATAGCACCATTTAATGTGTATGTTTCACATGCTTTTCATTTATTGAATGAGTTTATATGCAACCACTGCAAATGATTTTGTAATTCCTTGTAGTCCAGGTAATGGTGAGAGAATGCCTTCTCTTTCCCATCACTGATAGGGTGATGCTAGGTGTCTTCCTCTGTCATGCCCCATGCTTTATCACTATTACCCTTTGATCAGGCTTCAATTCATTTACTGAGGCAGGATCTCTTTCTGAACCTGGACCTAGTGAGCTTCCCCTGGAGATCTCCTATCTCTGTCTCCTGAAGACTGGGATTGCAGGCAGACTGTTACATCTAGCCTGACTTTGAGTGGGTACTGTGCCCCTGAACTCTGGCTCTCACAGAGACAAGCACTTATCTGCTGAGCATCTCCCCAATCCCTAATGTTTTCTTTTGGTCATATCATCAGGGGAAACTGTCCAGATACCTGCTGTTGGCATGGATTAGTCTATATTTCTTAAAGTTCCCTTATGACACGATTTGGTTTCTAATTTTAAAAGACACCATTGAAAGAGAGTAAGGAGGGGTGTATGGGATGGTTTGGAAAAGGAAGGAGGGAATGATGTAATTATATTATAATCTCAAAAAATAAAGATATTAAAAATGTAGCAATATAGAGCATGGTTTCACGTGTATTTTTCTATAGCCATTATATTTTCAAAACAACTTGAATCTATAAAATTTAAGTGTGGTCTTTCATGAGGATCTAGCACTTCAAATTAGTTTTAATAAATTTTAAATCAAGTTTACTTAGAATAACAATATTGAAATTATTTGATAGTGTGATAGCTTATATGCTCATAAACAAATAATTACCTTGTATTATTGTATACATGACGAACACAAATATATCTCTGTATCTCACATGCCACATATAAATATCTATTTTGTATTATATTTACAATATATGAACATATATAGTATATACACACACACATATATATAAATATGCAGGCCAACCAAGGTGACCTCATTATCAAACTTTCATCAAAACAGGCTTTGATAATGGTTTAGACTTTATTTGTACTGTTTAAACAACTTCCTGTACATACAGTTGTACATGTGTGTATGTACACATTGCATTTTAATAGGTATTGAAAATGAGCTTTTGGCATTTTGGCTATTTATGGTGATGGGATAACATGGCATTACAATTATCAATGGTACCAAATATCAATAACTTCTCTGAAATCACTAATAGAATATATGCACTGATCACATGCCAGAAGGCATTTGTCTTGTTGTTTCTATGACCTTTACAGTTTTGCATACTTATGTTTATACATTCACTGTGGAACAGTTTCGGCAAGGCCTAGGTCCAGCCCACTGCTCAACAGGTTACTACATTGTTTCCTTTTATAATATCAGGTTTCTGCAACAGCGCCTGAAAAAGGCTGTGCCCTACAACCGAATGAAGCTCATGATTGTAGGAAATACTGGGAGTGGTAAGACCACTTTACTGCAGCAACTCATGAAAATGAAGAAATCAGAACTTGGCATTCAGGGTGCCACAGTTGGCATAGACGTGAGAGACTGGCCTATCCAAATACGAGGCAAAAGGAAAAAGGACCTTGTTCTAAATGTGTGGGATTTTGCAGGTATTTACATCATCAGATTAGCTTTCATTTTGAGTAGAAATTGTAAAACCAAGTTTCCAGATCCAGTAGAAAATAACTGGTGGATCCCGTGAGATTATCCCACATCCACTAGCTACAGACATTGCCCTAGTCACCAGAATGGACATTACATGGAAAGAAATTCCAGCACCCAACAGAGGAGTCTAAAGTAACTGTTTGGTTGGCAACACTAGTAGGCATTCTCAACGCTGTCCTGTGAATGTTGTCTGTTAATTGCTTTCCTCTCAAGTACTTCCTGTTCCCCTGTACACAAATTTCATAATGATTCTTGCCTACTGTATAGAAGACTAAAACTGCCGACCTCTTCTTTTAGGTCGTGAGGAGTTCTACAGCACTCACCCTCACTTCATGACCCAGAGAGCTCTGTACCTTGCTGTCTATGATCTCAGCAAGGGGCAAGCAGAGGTGGATGCCATGAAGCCCTGGCTCTTCAATATCAAGGTGATCTCTTCTAGTCACATAGAAAAAGGGCACCGTCCTTGGTCTCTGTGTTATGGCTCTGTTTTTGTTTGTTTGTTTTATATTTTTGTTTGTTTGTTTTTGTTTTAAGGCTGAGTCTCACCATGTATCCCTGGGACTATCTATGAAGGATCAGGGTGACCTTGAATTCACAGGGATATGACTACCTACAGTTTCTGGGTATTGAGATTAAAGGTTTGAACTCTCATGCCCAACTATCTTCTTATCTTCTGGTTTGTTTTGTGTGTGTGTGTGTGTGTTTATAATGTGATGTATTTAAGAAGGAAAACAGTTTCTCTAATTGTTTTGAATGTCCTTTTTCTTTCTTATCTCTCTTATTCTCTCTCTCTCCCTCTCCCTCTTCCTCCTTTCTTTCTTTCCCTCTCTTTCTTTCTCTTTTATTTTTTAGGTAGAATCACTCAAATTTTAATAATGATATGGAAATGAGGCATCCAACATTGTTGCCTGTTACTAGTCTCTGAAATCCCTTTATGCTATAAAATCTGAAAACACAGACACATAACTGATTTTGATCATACTGCTTTGAGTAACATACCAGCATTCTCAACTTAAAATGGAATGTAGCAAACATACTGCACATTGCTAGTATATTTTCAGTGATCTTTTAGTGTGAAGCCTTTCAATATGAAGATTCTGCCCTGCAAACGGCCTCATACTCATTGGGTCTTATCTTTGGTGTCTCTATTTTTTTTTTTTTATTTCTCTACTGTCTACTTGCTTCCCTGCTGATGGCTATCCATTTAAATAATGTAGCTTTTTAAATTGGGATTGTAGGAAGAGTCCCTGTGTCCCTCTCTGTTGCCTCAGGGAACTCTTCTGGGAGTGAGGTACTCAGGAAGATTTGCCCCAGAACATTTGTTAGCTCATGGTGTATCTGGTAATCTGGATCTTTCTTAAGCATCTCTTTTCTTGATGTTATTGTAGTTCACACAGCAACTTAGGTAAGTAGTAGTATTCCTGTGGTCTTTCGTTCTCCAAATTGAATGACTTTAAAGTGAATTCAGGGTATAAAATTCACAGCAAAGAAGGGAAATGGAAGTGACTTTGCCCTGCTTTGATGTATCCTGGCATTTACTGAATGTTCATTTTATTTAGAAGAACAGCTTGCACAAAACCTGCTTTAAGCAAATGCCAAACTAAAAAGGAAACTACACTGCCACAGCTATGCGGGAACACATAAAGCAGTAAGATCTGGACCAAAAGGACACAATATTAACTTTAAGATTGTTTTATGATTATCATTTTGCTTTAGGTTTAAGGAAATGTCTTGGTTGCCATTTGCTGCTGTAATAACACACCCGAGTGTGAGTGTTTCACAAACTGCAGAGATTTCTCTCTCACAGTTCTGGAGGGAGCAAAGTCTAGGACCTTAGGGCTGGAATATCAGAGGCCATTCTTGATGTGTCATTTCATAGTGGAAGGTGAAAGGCAAGAGTGCACATGCCTAATAGCAAAGGGGAGGAGAAGGGACCCAACTTATTCTTTACCAAATATCCTTTCCTACAGTGACAGAATCAGTCTGTTCCTTGGGCTCTGCCCTTATGAATTAAGCATCTTATATGGCTCCCATCTCAAAGATGCTTCTGGGTCGCAGAATTGCGTTTCAAGGCACATCCTTTGGAGGAATAGGCACACACTAGCAGCAAGGAAAGACAGTTGCTGTTATCTGGTTCTGAAGTCCCTGAGTCTGTCTGCAGTACCGAGTTTCATATATAGCAGATTTTCAGCAGAAATATATCCAGGAAGCGTCTTGTCTCTGTTCCCGTAGGCTCGTGCCTCTTCCTCACCGGTGATTCTGGTGGGCACCCATTTGGATGTTTCTGATGAGAAGCAGCGCAAAGCCTGCGTAAGCAAAATCACCAAGGAACTCCTAAATAAGAGAGGATTTCCCACCATCCGGGACTACCACTTCGTGAATGCCACTGAGGAGTCCGATGCCCTGGCAAAGCTTCGGAAAACCATCATAAATGAGAGCCTTAATTTTAAGGTATGAGGATGTGCGCCCCTTGGAGGCTACTAGGTGGTCAAGATGGGAGGGCTTGTACCTCCTGCTGGCTGCTAAATGCTTTTTGTCACATTATGCTGCTACTTAGGAATGTCAGCAACCTCGAGGAGAGAGTAATTATCTGGAAATTGTAGGTTTTTTTCATAGCTCAAAACTATGAAAGTACTTTGGTTTTAAAATTATTTATTTATGCCACACTTCATTTATAATTCAAAGAAGTAGGAATAAAAATAACTAGAGGATCCTAAGGACTAGGAAAATGTTGCCAGGACACTGAGACAAACATCCAGAGGCCTTCTTTCCCAGAATCCTCTCCAGGAAGGCTAAATGTGAAACGAGGCCAGGGCTTCCTCTCTTCTGTGGCAAGTGTTCCTCTAGCACAGTGGTTCTCAACCTTCCTAATGATGCAATATTTAATACAGGTCCTCATGTTATGATATCCCTAACCATAAAATTACTTTCTTGGTTACTTCATAACTGCAATTTTGTTAGTTTTAGGAATCATAATGTAAATCTCTCTATTTTCTTATGGTCTTAGATGACCCCTGTGAAAAGGTTGCTTGATCTGTGATCTCCCCACAGGGGTAGCAACCCTTAGGTTGAGAACCACTGTTCTAACAGCTTCCTTTAAGAGTCCCTGTTTTATTCTTATTTTGATCATCCACATGGTTCCATCATAATTCTTGTTCTGGTGGCTTCAATTTTTTTTTTATTTTAAATTACAATCCTTTTCTCTTAATGCTGTAAGCTGTCAAGTTGGTTTTCAGTAATCTTTAAATACTTACCTAATCCATAAAGCCACGTTTCATCTTAATACTTGTGTTTTAAATTCCTTATACCCTCTTTGGTAAGCTACATGTTTAGAGACTAATTAATATTAAGAATATTAAGTAGGCCACTAGGAAGAATACTCTTTTCCAGTACTGACAGGAAGGGGCTATGGTTGAAGTTTCTGGAGAGCCCTCTGGCTGCTTCAGCGGCCAGCACAATGAAAGTCTCTATGTTGGCTCTGGAAGTGGCAGGATGTAGCCAGAGCCTGGTTAGACCTGGGTCTCCCAGAGCAATCACGTACAGAGCCACAGTGCGTTCTCAAAACAGCTCCAATGTGGCTGCTGAAGGACAGACTCAGTCTGTGTGCCACAGAGGTCTGTCAGCTCAGGTCTGTTGCACTACCACAGGTTCTACGCCTCTCAGAAACAGACCATGTGTGGATGGGTCAGTCCCTGTGGTACTCAGGGACAGAAACTGCTCAACACATGTTTAATATCTACTAAAAGGTCTTCCTGATTTCAGTAGTATTTGTGCAAGAAGGGCATCCTGTATGAGCCTTCTGTGTTTGTTTGTCTGTTTCTCTCTCTCTCTCTTTAAAAAATTCTTCTGGGGAACTAATAAAATTAGGGGTAGTGTGACTTCTCTAAAACACAAATACACAAAAATTACTCACTGAATAAATCTGTAAAAATTACTCACTGAATAAATCTGTTTATCCAGTTAGTTTACTTCTGTGGCTGTACTTGCACCTAAAGAATGTCCTTGTTACTTGGGGGTACTTTATTAGTTTTTCCTTTTTCCATTGCTGATAAAGCAGATATCATATCTTTAAAAGACCATTTCAGAAGATGAGCTTGCTTTAGAAAAGCCTGAGTTTGGTTGAAGCAAGCCTGTAAGAAAGGTGGTTGGGTCAGTAGTCCGGGCTGATTCTGCTGTAGGGAGGGGACTGAGGCAGTAACCTAGGTTCATGCTGCATTGAGATGTCTATCTGCACATTATCCCCATCAGTTAGACCAGATTCCGTCTTGTACTTACAAATGAGCCTTTAAAATAACTCCATACAAAGAAGCAAAACATGCTTCCCCAGATGGCGTTATCATTAAAAAGGAATGTATGCTGCTAATGGCTACCTCATTCTGGCATGTTGGTTTGAGAATGCACTAGCTTGCTTCAGTGGTTCATGAAGACAGCAAGGCAGGTGAGCCTGCCTTTTCTGGAACACTGACCTCCCTGCTTGAGGCTTGCAGCCTATCCTCAAGGAACAGCTTTGAGTCTATGAGGGAGCACCCACACCCCACTTCGTTCATCTTTCCTTTTGCCTTGACTCTTTTCCAACCTTTCCTTGTATTTATAAACACATACCTGTGCTCTTTAGAGAGGTTTTTGTTTTTCTTCCTACTTTGGCCGGGTAGTGATTCCATTACCAAGGTGAAAGGTGAAAGAAAGTAAAGGACAAAACCCCATTCAATGTGAACCGCATCCTGTCCACTGCTCTCCAACCTGTTACCAGGGCAGGCATCTTCCTGCTTCCTGGAACCAGCTCCTCAGTACTCTTCCCCTTGCTTGATTGGCTTCCTGTGAGGCATTCACTTGCTTCTATAGGTCTGTTTTCTTCCTTAGCTTAAGAAATAATCTTGAAATTAAAGCTTTATGTCATCTTAGTTTGTGAATAATAAAGAAAAGCCTATGCAAGTTAGTAGAATTATATATTGTTTTCTAGGAATATTACTGACTGACGGCTTTTGGGAAAATATGGAGGTAGTAGTTCTGAGTGCTGGAAACAAAGCTCCTGCCGCAAACAGAGAGGAGTGAGGCACAGTTTTGTGTTTATGTGCAGTGGAAAGATCCAGTTTCTAGGGCCTAAGAACTCAAGTAGAAATTCTGATGGATGGAATATCTTGTGGATCCAGACATACGGAGAGGTTGCCCCCTTGTGGTACTTAGAAGTATTTGGTTGCTTTTTTTAAAATTTATTTATTTATTGCTTCAGGTTACACTTACATGACAGTGTCCTCTTTCCGCCCCTCCCAGTCCCGCTCTCCTACCCTCTACCCCCTATCCCTTCTATCCCACTCCTCTGGAGTGGAGTGTACTTACATAACAGTCCCCTGCCCCAGTTCAGCAGTCATATGAGGGCCAAGAGCCTCCTCATACACTGGGGTCCTAGAAGGCAGCACCACTAGGGTAAAGTGCCTCACTGACAAGAAACAAAGTCTATGTTCATGTTCCCTTTGGTGCATTGTTTGTAGTATAGTTATCCTATACTATATGGCTAAAATCCGACTATAAGTGAATAGATGCTATGTGCATCCTTCTGAGGCTGGGTTAGCTCACTCAGGATGAGCTTCTCTAGTTCCATCCATTTGGCTACAAATTGCATGATTTCCTTGTTTCTGATGGCTGAATAGTATTCCATTGTGTAGATGTACCACAGTTTTTAAATCCATTCTTCAGTTGAGGGACATCTGGGTTGTTTCCAGTTTCTAGCTATTAAAAATAAGGCTGCTATGAACATAGATGAGGAAACTTTCTTGTGATTCGGTGAGGAGTCATTTGGATGTATACCCAGAAGTGGTATGGCTGGGTCCTGAGGTAGAGCTATTCCAAGTTTTCTAAGATATCGCCAGACTGACCTCCATAGTGGTTGCACAAGCCTACACTCCCACCAGCAATGGAGGAGGGTTCCACTCCTTTTGGTTGCTATTTTTAGAGTTGCATTTCTTACATTTAGATTTTTCAAGGAATTAAAAAAAAAACACTTTAAAAAGATACTTTTTATAGAAACTATTATCTCAAGAACCTCATTTAAAAATATTACTCTCTGTCTCTCAGCGACCACTTCAGACAATGGGCTTTATTTCAGCTGAGGATCAAATTTTCAGCATTTAAACAAATCTCATTTTCCAGATTTTAAGTTTCCATGAGAAAACATAACTTAGTGAAAAGATCTCATGTCTCCAAGTTTAATTCTTGATATCTACAGTCCACTCGTCTAATAATTGTGGGTATATTTTTATCTCATAAAGACATACCCCAAGGCTCTCATAACAGACTGTCTTACCGCTTCCTGTGTATTGCACATAATGCTGGTGCATTGGAAAATGAGATCATTCCTTCTTGGTCAGTTATTTGCCTTTGTTTTAAAAATAGAATTACCATATTACTAGATAACTATTCCAATGCTATTTTATTTGCAGTTTTTCTCCAAACTGACTCTATATCCATCATTTTCTTACTTTAATTTCATTTTCTATTCATTACCATTTAGATGGGCTTTACATCACGTTTAAATTTTATTAAAACTGCATTCACTGTGTAAAAGCTGTTATGGCTGACTTTGCCATGTAACACATCTGTGATTTAAATAGATTTTGTTTTTTACACCTTGTCATTTGAAATTTCATAGATCCGAGATCAGCCTGTGGTTGGGCAGCTAATTCCAGATTGCTATGTAGAACTGGAAAAAATCATTTTATCAGAGCGTAAAACTGTGCCAATTGAGTTTCCTGTAATTAACCGGAAGCGGTTATTACAACTGGTGAAAGAACATCAGCTGCAGCTGGACGAGAACGAGCTCCCTCATGCCGTTCATTTCCTGAATGAGTCAGGTTCGTCTGTATACTCTGGATTCTGGTTTTCAGTGTCAGCTCATGACAATTTGAAGAGCTGTCTGAGTCTTGTATATAATCCATATTCAAAATTTAAGAGAATGTCAATAACATTTTTAAACAGGTCCCTGATGGATTTTAGCTTTTGGAAGGCCATCATATGTATGAACATTGAATCACATACCACATCCTAAAAGAGTATTTTAGAAATTATCTAAGGACAAAAAAAGGAAGAATCCCTGAGCAAGAATGAAGGAAAACATATGGATTCTGAGACTCAGTTTCCCTATTATGAGACACTGGGCCCTCGTAGCAACTGTGTCCTTTCATAGTATCAAATTTTTGTGATACTATGATTTTATATCAGAGTTATTACTGCTGTAGTTCATTGGGCCACCTTACGCAATAGAAGGTTGTGTGATGTAGGGTGGCTATTGCTTAGTCTTGGATCTCACAGTGAACATCTCAGCCCACTCCAACCCCATGCCACATCTTTAGTTTGCAGAACATGTCAGTTGTTTTGTAGTCCCAGAGTAAATGACCAGGAAACTGTTTTGATCCTTGCATTCTGTTGTATGGAACATACCTTCATGAGTTCCTTTCTCCATGATCCTTAAATCAGATATACTGAGAAATGTGTTATTTCTTATCTACATGGAAATCAAAACATATATATTATGCATGTAGAAGATTCAAAGAAATATTATGAGTTTTCACTTATTAATGTATGCTTTCCAGTGCATGCTGATATTTCAAATATACTTACATATGAACAAGGCATCTGCCTCAAAAATACTTCCTTTATGGTGTTGGAGCTTTAGAGCCAAGGAGTAGCATGTTCAGGGTCTCCAGGGTCCTGGAGACTGTGAGATGCTCCGTGTAACCAGCTACACTGGAGTCTCTGGGATTTTGTAACATTCTGTATCCCATTTTCACTGTTTGATTAATTTCCACTTCAGGAGTCCTTCTGCATTTTCAAGACCCTGCACTGCAGCTAAGTGACCTGTATTTTGTGGAACCCAAATGGCTTTGTAAAGTCATGGCACAGGTTAGTGTTTTATATTTGGGGGGGGGGCGGGTGGATGAGGTTGTGATTGAATAGGAGAATAGGGGGCACCCAAAATATTTAGCATTTTGGTGCTTGTGTTCAAAGTAGTCTGGGACTACTATAAGTGT
The DNA here is from genome assembly GCA_907164525.1 of Lophiomys imhausi. Lineage (NCBI taxonomy): Eukaryota > Metazoa > Chordata > Mammalia > Rodentia > Muridae > Lophiomys > Lophiomys imhausi. The sequence continues at coordinate 1,848,393 of CAJQZJ010001079.1, forward strand.
GGAGAACTGTGGACCACTCAGCCAGGAAGATTGCTAAAAGAACATCCTGGAATGGACAGACATCTTAAAATTCACAGGTCTTTGTTTCCAATGAGCAAAAACCTAAACTTCAGTGATCTAAATTTTCTTGCTGACTTTATTAAATGAATAAAAGCACTGTGAAAATCTTTAGGGTAAATGCATAAGAGGAAACTCGGTTAGTGAGGTTATGAAATCTATCTAGACTATGCAGGAAAGCCAGGCTTGGCAGTGTGTGCTTATAATGTCAGTACTTGACAGATGGAGGCAGGGGGATCAACAGACATCCAAGTTCATCTTAAGTCGTGTAGAGAGTTCCAGACCAGTCTGGAACCCATGCAGCCCTGTATGCAACACACACAAAAAAATATTAAAGGCCATGGAAGGTACTTTTTGAACTCCAGATATTTATACTTTTGAGAACTATGTTGGTAATTATCACTTTTCTATTCATGTTTCGCACAAATTTCTCCTCCCAATAATAGCACATTACCAATTAGTTTATTTAGAGCCATTACAATCCCAGTCCCCTCAAAAAAAAAAAAAAAAAACACTTGTAGATTTTCCATAGGACACTACACAAGAGAGCACACAACTCATTGAATTTAATTGTAGCGTGTCTTTTTTTTTGGGGGGGGGGTAGGGCTGATAGCAACATGTTGCCCTGCCACTTTCTAGATTATAGCTGCAGTACCTCAGCCTTGGCAAGTAAAAATTTCTAAATAGTGCTGAGGAGTACCAGATCACCATAGCTAAGGACCACTGTGCTTCACTTATTCATGGCTGAGAAGAACTCAGGGATGATGCCTTCAGCTCTCATATTCATTAGCATTTATTTCATTCATGAACATAAATTTATAGCTTCACACGTGGCTCCCCCAGACTCTAATATGATTATCCATAGTCACATTGGAAATAGATATTTCCACATATCTCTTTTAATTAAACCATCATGCTAATTGAATTTCTTTGATCAGTCTTGAATAGTACTGCTTAAATATATTTGTAGATTAAAAAGGGAGTTATTTTGAAGAGGGATCACAGTTGAGGCTAAATCCTATACCCTGGCACTGGAGAGAGCATCTCAACATCAGTGTAATTGGCATTTAATTGCAGTGTGTCTGTTCAAATAGTAGATATATTCAAATTGCTTTCCACATTTCTGCCCAAATGCCACAGATGGCATGAATTTATTACGCATGAAATAGTGATGGAGTCAGTGGTTCTGTGCTTATGGTCACATTCTCTGGATTCAGAATCATCTACCTGAGTTCACATCTCTTCTAGACATGAACCTTTTCCTCTTGTTTCTTCCTATGTTAAGCCATTGTGGCTTCACTTAAATAAGGACAATTGTGTTTTCTTGCATGTTGCTTCCCTAATTTAACGTAAGTGAAAGGTAATGGATAGTTTTGTATCTAGTACTGCTTTGACCGTCTGATAACTTAAGGCATGCTTTTTATTTTTGGAAATTTAAAACTAACTTCATGACAGCACACGAGGTGCAAAGAGAAGTGTACTAAATATGGAATCAAATAGAAAATATGTGTAGGTGAATGCATTATGTAGGAGAGTGTCACATTCACCCTGTGGATTTTGCTTTAGAAGTGGAACACCATGGCAGACAGAAACTCTATATAAACAAGAGAAGGATAAAATTGTCTCCACAGTGATATGTTTCTATGTGACTTAACACACATAGATACTGTTATTAGAGTGTAGGAGTGTTTTACAGAGTAAAGAAGAGGTTTGGATCAGTGTTTCTTTTTTAACAATATCAAAGACAAAAGCAAAAGCAAACAAACAAAACACCCCATGAAAAAATCAAAACCCAGCAGACACAACTCCCCCAAACTGAACCCAAACCCAAGCCAAACAAAAGTATATTCCTTCTATGACCACAGTAAGGCTTCTGAAGATTCTATAACATAATTAATTTAAAGCTTAATGTAAATTTTTATTGCCCTAGGTACAGTGTTATGATACTAACGTAAGTGAATTTGGGGTCACAGAGATACGGCATCACTCTGTAGGGAAGGCTAGCCTAGAGAACTAACTGTGTAGCTCAGGTTGGCCTAGAATTCATTGTGTAGCCCAGCCTCAATTTGAAGCCACATCAATAGTCATGCCTTTGTTTTCCAAGTGCTGGGATTATAGGTGTGAGTTATCATGGTTGGCTTTAAATGAAAATGAAATTAAGAATTCAAACAATTCAATGATACTATGAATGATTTAAAATTTCAGTAAAATGATAATTTAAATTTCCTGTTACCAGAAGCAACAATGGCTATCACTTTTGTTTTTATTGATACACTTAAATAAAGGGAATAAAGACATAAAAAAACAAGTAAAAATAAGAGCAAGTTGGTATGATACAAATCAGAAAAATAAATAAGAGTATTCACCTCCATGAGTCACAACAACAGGGCAGGATTTAATTTCGTGGTGCAGAAAGTCTAATGAAACTACATGCTGTGCCCTGAGCCATTATGCCACTAAAATTATTAAAGAACCTTCAATCAAGGTAGGGATGTATTTGCAAAGTTCATTTAACTACACAACAAAGATATGTGAAAGGGACTTATTGGATTAATCAGCCGGATCATTAATAAGCTGACATGGCGAATTATTCTTGGTAAAATACGTTGGAGATACAGACTTCTATTTACTTGAGAAGGCCTATAATTTAAGCATATGGATTGTTAGATTAAGGAAATCATAGGCTTTTTAAAAGTGGTAAAACTAAAATAATATTTCAGATTTTATCATTGTATTAAGAGCCACTCCAAAAGTTGAGAACTGAAAATGCTAAGTGTTTCTTATATCCACTGTTCATTTTTATCTTTTTAAAATTACCTCTTTTACTTTTGAAATTATAATATAATTACATAGTTTCCCCATTCTCTTTAGTCCCTCCAAACCCTTCCATATACCTTTCTTTCAAACGCATGGCCTCTTTTTTTATTAATTATTGTTGCCAAATACACACACACACATATATATATATATTTGCCATATATATGTATATATATATACACACACACACACACACACACACACACACACACACACACACACACACTTCTAAATGTACCCTACTTAGTCTGTAAAATGTTATGTATGCTGACTTTTTTAAATTGGATGACCAATTAGTGTGCTCTTCCATGGGGAAGATTGTTTGTCCCACCTTCAGCATTCCTTAGCTGTCTGTAACTCTCTGTATGGTTGAAGTCTCCTGGCTTTGCTCTACCCACTTCAGCATGGCTATTGGTGTCCTCCTTGTTCAACTAATGTTTGGGCAGTCATAATGGTGAGATATGATGGATATAGCTTCTGGCATTCCTATGATACACAATCTGATAGGAAATTCCCTGATCCTTTGACACTTACAATCTCCCCATCTCCTCTTCTGTAATACTTTAAGACTTAGGTGTAGGAGTTTTTTTTTTTTTTAATGTATCTAGGGAGATTGGGTTTCACAACTGCGTTTTCATTGGTTGTAGGTTTCTGTAATGGTTTCCATCTGTTGCAAAAAGAAGTTCCCTTGGTGAGGGGTGAGGACTGTACTTAACTGTTGGTATAAGGACGAATGTTTAGAATGTAGTTAGGAGTTGTGCTGTTTTAGTACAGAAGTATGAGTTCACTAATCCTGAGTAGTTGGATAAGTTTCCAGTACTAAGCACAGTTTTATCTTGTTGAAGAGATCTTAAGTCCAATTAGAGAGTCGCTGATAACCTCCATGGTGTGTGTGCTACTACTACCCTTTAGGTTATAGTGTTATATTGGTCATTTTTATGGGTCATAGTCATCACAGCTGAATAGGACTGTTGGTTACTTCCCTCCTTTGGAAGATTGTGTGGTGCATTTGTTCTGGTACCATGAAAGCTAGTCCTGAGAGAGGAGTCATTTGAGTCTGTTCAAGCTCAGGGGTCTTATGACCTTGCCTCTGAACTACATGGTGTTTTAAGTAATAAGGACTTATCATGTACCTCTGTGAGGCAACCAAGGGTGATAGCAACAGTCTATAAACTTTGTGCGTCTCTTGGAGAAGACTAACAATTCAAAAGAAGGACTTCTTATGGCTTGCAAGTAATTTTTGAGCATTCTTTTGAGTCCATGTTTATCAGGATATTGGCTGTAGTTTTGTTTTATTGTCTTGGTACTAGAGTGATAGTAACTTTGTAGAAGGAATTCAGAAGTGCTACTTTCTTCTTTTGTTCCTCTTCTTTCTTTCTTTTTTCTTTTTAATAGTTCAAGAAGGATTGATCTTTGAAAGATAAAATTCTGAATACAACTGGCCCTAGACATTTTTTTTTAAACTGGAAGACTTCTTACCATCAGGACAGTCTCCTCATATGTTATAGGTCTGTTTAGGTTGCTGAATTCTTCTCGGTTTTGTTTTGGTGGCTTGGATGAATGAAGAAATCTAGAAACTTAACCATTTCTTTTAGGTTTTCCAGGGAACAGAGGTTTTGAAACTATTGCCTTACAATATTCTGAATTTCTTTGGTGTCTGCTGTAAAATGTTTTCTAGTTCACTTACGATTTGTTTATTTGGGTCCTCTTTTTGTTTTTATTTGTTTACTTTTTGTTTAGTTGAACCAAGAGTCTGTCAATGTTGTTTATCTTCTCAAAGAACTAGATCTTAGATTAGTTGATTCTTTGTGTTTTTTTCATTTTGTTTCTGTTTCATTGATCTCTGCTTTGATTTTTATTATTTAATAATGTCAACTGAGTTTGGATTTGGTTTGTTCTTTTTTTTTCAAAGGTTTTGAGTTGTATCATTAAATCATTTATTTATGCTCTTTCTGACTTTTTAAATCTACCACTTATAGCTATAAATTTCCTTTGTTGGATGACTTTCAATATGTCCTACAGATTTTGTTGTATTGTGTTTTTATTTTTATTTAGTTACAGAAAATTTTATTTCTTGATTTCTTCTCTGAACCATTCATCTTTAAGTGAGTGTTGTTTCATATTCATGAGTTTGTGTATTTATTAGAGATATATTTGTTGTCAATTTTAAGTTTTATTGCATTGTGGTCAGATACCAGGAGTGATTTCAATGTTTTTGAATTTGGAAATATTTGTTTTGTGTTCCAGAATATAACCTATTTTAAAGAAACTTCTGTGTGCTGTTGAATAGAATGTTAATCTTTGGGTTTGGGTGGGATATTCTATACGTATATGTTAAGTCCATTTTATGTATGATGTATTGTTTCTGAAGTCTTTTTGTTTATTTTATGTTAAGATGACCTGTCTGTTAAGTGGGGGGTATTGAAATCACCTATAATGATTGTATCGATGTTAATCTGTGTCTTTAAATCTAGTAGTAAATGTTTTAAAATAAATCCAGTTAGGTGCACCGGAGTTTGATATATCTATCTATATCTATATCTATATTTGCATCTGCATCTGCATCTACATCTATATCTATATCTAATCCACTATATATATATATATATATATATATATATTTACACATTACTATTTGAAAATTTTGGTTAACTATTTCTTTGATTAGAATGGAATTTCCCCTTTATCTCTTCTGATTAGTTTTAGTTTGAAGTTTATTTTGTCAGATATTAAGATAGCAATACTCGGTCACTTCCTGGTTCAGTTTGATTCCAGTATGTTTATCCATTCTTTTCTTTTAAGGCAGTGCCTATCTTTAAAGCTAAGGTATGTCTCTTCCAGTCAACTGAGTGATGGATTTTGTTTCTGGATCCATTCAGTCAGCCTGTGTCTTTTGATTGGAGAACTGAGGTCACTGATATTTAGAGTCGTTAATGAAATTTGTGTGTTAACTGCAATTGTCCTATTGTTGGGTTTTGGTGTTGTTGCTCATGTTCTCAGTAGTATTTTGTGTTTTAATAATATGTGCTTTGCACAGTCTGAGAAAATTTTTGAGTAATGAACTATCAAAATGATCCCTCAAGTATAGTCTTTATGTCTACTCTCATGTGAACTAACAGTGTTGGCTCAGGGCATTCACCAGCTTTGTTCCCTGAAACAGGCACCAAGGTCAATAGGCTGCACCCATGTGTTGGTGTCCCCCCACAGACCTTTCCTGTGGTTAAGCTGGGCTTTCTATATCAACATCATTACAAGGCAATGAGACATCTTACATGGTAGCATGCTACTAAAAGAAATGAAAAAGAGGTTGCAAACTCTCTTAAAGGATGTAATTGAAAGTAGCGAAATATCAATTCTTCTATTTTCTAGTAGCTAGAGTGGCCAAAAGCCCAGTTCAAGGAGAAGGAAAATGGCCTCCATCTTTGCATGGCTTGAGTACTATACACAATTAGGGGGAGAGGAGAAAACTATATTTGGGAATATCTAATATAAATGGTGGTAACATACTATGTATAAATTAGGGAAATCAAGCAAGACTCCTTTTCAAACTTTGTTTATATAAATAAAATAAGCCAGGATAAGTCAACATTGCTCTGTGCTCTTTAAAGATGAAATCACTCAACTCTAATGAATTCTAGTTGGAACTTTCTTTGTCCATGTTGATGGACAAAGGTTAAAAGTTCAGGTTCACAAAAAGATATTCAGGATTTTCGTATGAGTAGCTGGATTAAGGTAAATTCTCCAAATCAGTTTTCCAAATTTCACAAACTCAACAAAAATTCAATGTCTGCCGTGTTCCAGGTGTCCTACTGCTGTGGTTACAGCATGGCTTGTGCTGTCACGAAGCTGACGTGAAAAGGAAAATAATAGCTAATGTGTAGGCATGGAAGATTCTAGATGGTACAACATGCTATGAAGAGGGTGGAGGTATGGCTCGATACAGCCTATTGTCAGATCTCAGAAACTCAAGAATAGTCAGTGAGCAGTTCCCTGTGTTGGAAGAATTGTCTGGGATTGCCATGATGGACATGGGGTAGGAGAAGCCTTAAACAACACACTTCCCTCTTCAAGAACCCATCAGGCACAGTCATAGAAATAAGCTGATTAAATGGATGGTATCTTTCTTGGTTTAGTAAAAATCACAGATATGATATAGAAGTGCAGAGGCAGAAAAAAGAAGTTTGTGAGCCTGAGAGTTTTATAGTCTAATACCTCATTGGATAGACAACAAAAGTAATGTTTGCATCTTAGGAACCCTTTAAACATTACAGAGATATAGGGGAAGATTAAGCTTAAGCATATTGTTCTAAAAAAAAAAGGAATTCATCTAAATCCATTGGATGTTTGAATATGGCTAACACAAGGGCTTAATTGATGATAAGCACACTTTTTAAGGTTTACATAAAATATATTCATTCCTATAGCAATTTAAGACATAGCCATCTTTATTATCTCATTTTCAGAGAAGGAAATCATCTTAAAGGAACGAAAAACATCAAACAAACAAGCAAAACCAGATACCTTTCCCAAAGTTCCATAGCCAGTAACAGAGCCTGACTTTGGACTTAGGTTCTTCAGATCCACATTTATATTCTTAACTGGGATGATAATATCTAATGCCTCAAATATGTTAGAATCACACAGGTGGCATGTTAAAGGGCAGATTCCCCCTCCTCTCTACAGATTTATTGACCTATGGCCAAAAAATTCTACTGGCTTGACCAGTAGAGTTCTGTAACAGGGAGTGACCACACTACTTATTTTCCATTGGAGGAAACTGCCTCCTGTCATGGAAATGTCAATCTATACAGCCAACATATAGGATTAAAATTTAGAAGACAATTTCTAGGAAAGTATAGGAATATGTCAGTAATGAAACTGCAGAATGATTGCTGTGGAATGAGTGCTTGATTGGGACCAAGGAAATCCTGAAGATGCGAATCTTCCTCCCTGAGTTCCCAAATTCTTTTGAACTGGACATCTCACTGGGCTTCCAGGCTATCTGGCTGCTGCAGAAATTTGATCTTGTTGTATTGTTCTAACTTCTCTCCTTATGTGCTAGCAAAGGACAAGAAATGGTTTAAGTTGGAAACATTTCAGAAGATTAATCCAATGTTTATGAGTTGGAATCTTTCAGATTTTGACAGTGAAAGTGGAGGGCTGTTTGAAACATCCTAAGGGCATCATTTCACGGAGAGATGTGGAGAAATTCCTTTCAAAGAAAAAGCGATTCCCAAAGAACTACATGACACAGTACTTTAAACTATTAGAAAAATTTCAGATTGCCTTGCCAATAGGAGAAGAGTATCTCCTGGTTCCAAGCAGGTAAGATAGACCTTAAAAATCCAGTAGAAATTGACCAGATTATATGATTTTGGTTGACAAAGTAACTTTTTTCTATAATAGATACACTAATTTTTAATTTTTTAATTTTTATTTTTGGTAAACTTTATGGGAATGCATAGCATATATTTTTGAAAGAAAAGGTGCAGTGGGTTAACATTTTAAATAAATAAAATATTTTATGCATATAATTGCTGTTTGCCTTAATGACACTCAAGTAACTTAAGGAAGATTAATAGTGAAACGGTGTGTGCACATGTGTGCCCATCTTTGCTTGGCATTCAATAGTTACATAAAGTTAATGAAGCTTAAGGGAGAGAGTGAGTTTCCAAGAAAGTTTAAAAATAATATGGCACCGTGGGAGAGTACCATATTCTAATTCTGTTTGTAGAAAATTCTTATATTACTTTGAATGTAGGTAAGAAATGCTCCAAAGTGTTGAGAGTGCAAATTAAATTGATTAATGGATTCAGCCAACACTAAATATAGATATATGCTTGTTTCTAAGACATGTACTTTTCCAAGTTTCCTGTAATCTTAATATCTGTCTTTGCACTAATTGTACTAATTTATTAGTTCCCATAGCATTGTTGACATTTTTTGTACATCTACTCCATCTGAGCATGCATTTGAATTGATTGAGTGACCTCCAAATTCTTTTTTTTTTTTTTTTTTTGGATGTGGGAGAGCATGTGACAAGAGATTATTAAAAATTCAATTGTTTGGAGTAGTTATTTCCCTGGGTTTGAAGTAGTGAAAAGCACGGGCCACCATGCTCAAGGCCACCATGCTCAAAGCTACCAAGCTCGAGGCCACCAGGCTCAAGGCCACCAGGCTCAAGACCACCAGTCTCAGGCTGCCATTGTGGGTTTCTGATAGATTCTGCTTTTTGCAGCTTATCTGACCACAGGCCCGTGATAGAGCTCCCCCACTGTGAGAACTCTGAGATCATCATCCGGTTGTATGAAATGCCATACTTTCCGATGGGATTTTGGTCAAGATTGATTAATAGATTACTTGAAATCTCACCTTTCATGCTTTCTGGAAGAGGTATGTATTTATCAAAGCTTACTATTTAGACAAACTAGAAAAGAATGTTAAAAGTAACATGGCGTTTCCCAACCTGTTTTGGAAGGCAAGAATGGCTAATACATGAACATGCACCAATGTAATGCAATTTGCTGGGAGGAAAATGCCTCAGTTCTCACATTATATATATTTCCATTAATTGTGAGTATTGTACTTCCCAAGACCTAGCAAACAAAAAAAAAGTAGCTTTAAAAAGTGGGGTTTATCGGGAGCCATCACTTTACTTGTACACACCACACATACACTCTTACACACACACACACACACACACACACACACACACACACACACTCACATACACACAGATCACATACCCACATGTACACTCACTTACACACATACCCACATGTGTACTCACTCACACGTATACACACTTGTACACACCCCACACTCTCTTACACACACACACACACACACACACACATACACACACACACGTACAAATCAACAAAGAATACCAAGGAAATAACCAATGTGTAATGAGGGGTTTTTCATCAGCAAATATAATAGCTCTTGGTCTTCTGAGAGAGGGACTCTAATCCTGCCTATCCCCTAGGAACTTAAAAGAAGGGCCAAAATTGTGTTTATATGGTAAGCTTTCATTCCAAAGTAAGAGGCAGTGTAACACTACAGGGAAATAGCAAGAGATTTTGGACAAAAAATAACTGCAAATGTTACTGGTTTCTGGAAAAAATCTTGTCTTCCTTGGTAGTAATGAATATAAAGGTAGTTAAATGTATTTAAAAGTTCAAGAATGGTGTTAATATGAGAATTTATTTTTTAAAGAAAACTTACTTATGATTATTTGTATATGAGTCATGTCAAACTCCATATCATGAGATTGGACTGTGTATTAGGTAGTATACAAAACATTTATCTTATGTGATTGAAAGACTAAAGTAAATTTCAATATTCATTTGAAGGTCTTATAATTAAATCAACCAGTGCTCATTTCAAAATGAATATGCATTATTGTTACTTAAGGTTTAGGAAGCAGTTTTCTCCTTTTCGTTAATTAAGTAGTTAATAATTAATGTATGCATATGGACCTATTTAAACTTTCAGAAAGAGCATTACGTCCAAACAGAATGTACTGGCGACAAGGCATCTACTTGAATTGGTCTCCAGAAGCATATTGTCTAGTAGGATCTGCAGTTTTAGACAGTCGGCCAGAGAGTTTCTTAAAAATCACAGTTCCGTCTTGCAGAAAAGGTGAGGAAATGTATTAGATGTACCCTCTCCCACCCTGAACACATGCGTGCACTGACTATCTGTTGTCCTAGCTACTTGAGAGGCTGTGGGAGGACATAGTTGAGGAATTCAAAACAACTTCAGCTCCCCAAATCCAGTAAATTTCCAGTTTCTCTTCTCCAGCTTTCTGACAATTGTAAGAATAGTGGCAGCTTTTGTTGTTCTTGTTGCTGTTGATTTTAAGTGATTCCATTAAAAAGGTAGTAGTAGTTGAGGAGGGTGGAAACAAGGTCTTATTCTGGCTAGTTCCGAACTCACTATATAAGCCAGGCTGGCCTTGAACTCACAGAGATCCGCCTGTCTCTGCCTCTCAAGTGCAGGGACTAAAGGTGTGAATCACCACATCTGGATAAATCTTTTATTTTGTATGTATGTGTGTTTTTCCTGCATGTATTCCTATGCACCACTTGCAAACCTGGCACACGTAGAGGCTGGAAGATGGCACTGGGTCTCCTGGAATTGGAATAAGAGTGTTTGTGAGGTGGGAATAGAGTCTGTTTCCTTTGAGAGAGCAGGCAGTGCTATTAGTATGAAAAGCAATGGGTTCCACTTTGATATTTTCTCACACATGTATGTTTTTATCCCCCTTACCATCCTCATCCATCTCTCTTCAGCGTATCATTGCTGCCTTCCTCCGAGTGGTTCCCTTCTGCTTTCACATCGCAAATGTGCAGGAGTATGTATGTGTGTATGTGTATACATATATGTATGTATGTGTGTGCATGTATGGATGGATGTATATGTGTGCGCATGCATGATCTATCTACCACATATCTATCTATCATCTATCTATCTACCAATCTATCTGTGTGTATGTGTGCATGTGGATACAATATGTATA
>CAJQZJ010001079.1:1883411-1906484 GCA_907164525.1 Lophiomys imhausi
CCTCCCCACCTTCTGGGGATGGGACGTTGTTCTCTTAAAATGACTTCCTGCTGATTTGGGACGTAGTAAACCTGTTTGGGGCCCAAATAAGAATGGAAAAATGGTTAAAAATGTTAATAGAATCATTTGATGTTCAGTCCCTTTGTGCTCAGCTATTTAGATGTCCTACGAAGTTCATAGACAGAAGCTGATCTTCAGAACTTTACTGAAGATCTGGCTGGAGTAGTCTGTGGAGCTGAATGATCTTAGCGATTTTGAGTTGTTGTGGTTATAGACTTTTGAGGAAACTGCTATTGAAGAAGTCTGCAAGGCTGGATCATCTGGGCCACTCATCTTCTTTGGTGTCTGATCTGTTTTCTGCTGAGGTTTCCATTGTCCAGTTGTCCCTGGATTCCTTGAATGGATGCTTTAAATCTCCTGGAAAGATAAGAACAGAGCCCTGCCCTAATCCTAACTCTGGGACAATTACCTTTTTTTTGGGGGGGTCAGGTAATATTTTCCCTGGAGCAAATTTGGTTTTTTTGATAATATATAAAGTATTACCTTTCAATCCGGATTAAAGAAGAAATTATTTTGATATTTTGGAGCTAAACAAACCTTTAGTGTATATATTTTGAGATCTCAAAGGACAATTTGTTTGAATTGCAGCCTGCCTTTTGTAAGTAGCTTTTAAACTTAAATCTTTCCAAATCCTATGTGCCTGTCTCTGCATTCTAAATTTTGGGATCAAAGACATGTGGTTTCCAACTGATGGGATTAAAGATGTGCTCCTCCACTCCTGGATCAAAGTTTTTCTCTGTTTAGAGCTTGTTTTGTATCAGGTGGCCTTGAGCTCTGAGATCTGCCTGTTTCTGTCTCTAGTATGTTGGGATTAAGGGTGTATTCTTCCCCAATGATGTGACTAAGGGTGTGCACCATCACCACCCTATTTCCTGTAACTCTAGAATTTATAAGACAACTAACTCTATAGTGATCCTCCTGTCTCTGCTGGAGGTAAAGGCATGGGCTAACACCATGCATTATTTTACCTTAGCTCTAAGTTTTTTCAACTCTTGGAGGTTTGTAAAACCAGGTTGAACAGCTGTCACCTTTAATTTATTTACAGTGTTTTAAACCTGTTACCTGCTTTTTTAATGCCAAACCATGGAAATAGCCTATACCTCTACAAAAAAAAAAAAACAAAAAACAAAAAACAAAAAAAACTTTTAAGCTGCTATCAAGTTTGTGTAATCTCTGTAGCCACCTCAAGACCCAGCCATACCCCTCTTGGGCATATATCCAAAAGATCTGAAATGAAACCAAAAGGATATTGCCTCAACAATGTTCATAGCAGCTTTATTTGTAATAGCCAGAAACTGGAAACAACCCAGATGTCCATCAACTGAAGAATGGATAAAAAAACTGTGGTACATATACACAATGGAATATTACACAGCTATCAGAAATGAGAAAATCATGCAATTCAAAACCAAATGGATGGAACTAGAAAAGCAGATCTCATTCTTATCATGTGAGGTCCCAAAGAGGCCTGGGAGATGAATGAGGACATGATTTCTCCTAGATATGGCTGAGTAGAAGGGGTTTATTGTAGATTTGAGAGAGAGCTCAGCCAGAGACATCTGGGAAGAGGTCAGACTGAACATGGCTGGCAGAATAGACCAGGCTTTGAGGGGAGAGAGAGGGAGAGAGTGAGGGAGGAAGAGTGGAGAGTTGGAAGAGGAGAAAGGGAACCAAGGGAATCAAAAGAACACATGGGTACCAAGAAAGCATGTAGACAAAATGGCTGAGTTATATAAGAATCAGAAGCTTGGGGAAGGGAAGCAAATCCAAGGCTCTGAGCTGCAGAGGTTTAGGGTAAGTTTTGGGTAAGCAGTGCTGGGAGGAGGCACAGATACTGAGTGACACTTGTCCTGGGTCTCTTTGGGACCTGGCATCTCAAATGATGCCAAGGTGGACTGGTCCACTTAGCTGGGGTGCACAGTTCTTTCTTTTCTTTCTCCTTGGTGGACATCTCTCATGGGAGCTTTGTCCACTTATGGGACAATGGTTTTCTCTGAGTCTTATCATGTGCTTCTGGACATGAGTTCTACTACGCCACTAACCATCCATTGGTTCAGGCAAATCAGCAGTCAGCAACAGTTAAACTTTCTTCACTTTGGAGACTTTTAATTTTGCTGTCTGACTTCCTGGTTTTCATCAAAACCAGCATAAAACTTTACTGCCACCTGATTCGTTGTACTGAGACAATTACTGATCCTGTGCCTTTATAATCCCCACTGTTGACTTTTAGTGACATGAATATGGAGGAAACTCTCAACCAAATAAACCAATCTCATCTGTTTTCTGCTACTTACTATTCTCTCAGATTATTCATTCACATGGTATGATTCCATTTCTTGCTGTTATTACTTTTACTACAATTATAATCACTAAAGCACTTCTACTTAGCTCGGGCCTAAACTCTGACCCACATTTGAAAAAACATCTATCATCACAATTGCTACCAATACCCGACTGTTCCCCACAGCACTGATCTTGGGAAGAAAACACTTTCTCCCCATAGGATTTGATCTGTGTTTTTATCTTTGTTGAATTTCCTCATTTATATTATACCTTTTAATGTGGAAAGTTTCAGTAAAAGAAACATGTATTCATGAAACATTTTACATGTGTGGGTGCATTTTATACTAATTCTGTGTGTGGCACCATCACCCTGGGTGTCCAAGTGTGTGGGATAGCTATATCTGCACAGGGCAGTGAGATGTGCAGACCTTTCTGAGGACCATTGTGCAGACCATTGTCTGAGCAATGACTTGAGTTAGTGCTGAACCATGTGCAAGAATGATTCCATGTAAGTCCATTGCCATCTCTCACCTATAATTCAGGGAGTGAGTTCTGAGAGAAGGCTGAAAATGGCTACAGAGAAGAACAGATGAAAACCCAGGCAACCTCAGATCAAAAGCACACCCAGGCCAGCACAACTTCAGCCCAAGGTCAAAGAGAGGGACAGCTCACTTACTGACAGGGACCACATTGCCATGTGACATTGTCTACTTTGGGAAGAGTAAATATGAGATGGTTCCAGCCTTAACTTCACCATGGGTTTCCTGTTGAGGGTGACAATTAGTTCTGTGTTCTGTGACAATTACAGAACTGACTGAAGTGAATGGTGACTGATGGCTTCAAGTCTGTTAACATCTATACAAATAAAACAGTCATTGGGCAAATTAAATACTCTCTAGCTATTCACTATCATATGGTAGAGGCAAGCTACAACTTACATGTCTTTGTAAGGTCACTAGAAACTTCTTGGGGATTTTCAAGAAGCATTTCAACAGTATCATAGTTTAGGTATCCCCTAAATAGATGAATGGCATTATGCTAATATACTGGGATCATGTGACTAAAGATATTGATTCTGGAATGGTGAAGGGACAGATGAAAAGCATCTCCTTAAGTATTCCTTTATTTTATTCTTTTATATTCATGATTTTCTTAACCTCCCTTCTCTTTCTCCTTCCTTCCCTCCCTCTCTCCCTCCCCCCCTTTTTGCCCTCCCTCTTTATCTTTACTGTTTTCTTTGTTGAGAGAGGCTCTCATATCATGTAACCCAGGCTGGACAGGAACTCTGATCTGTAGCCGAAGATGACTTTGAACTTCTGATCCTCCTGCTTGAATCCCCAGTGCTGGGATTACAGTTGTGCATAGTACTGGAGATCAAATCCATGGCATTATGAGTGCTATGCCAGCACTCTACAAAATGATCTATAGCCCCTGCTTGATTATCATAGTCAGTAAAAACTCCCAAAATTCTGAGCAGCTCTAACTATGTTGGTGAGCCCTTGATGAGAATGTGTAGACTAGCCTTAATAGTGTCTCAAGTCTCCTCCTGATTTATGATCCTGTGGTTGAAAGTTTTATCAGAGAATTTACAAAGAAAATAAATACACAGAAAACAATGTTTGATAGTTTAATAGTGGACCATTTAATTGATGGAAGGTGGATGTAATAAATAACCAATTCCTGTGCTGAGTGAATAATAACAATATGAAAATATTTTAAACAACCAACTAAACCCCTTTTAAATTCTAAGAATGTAAGCATAAGGGTTGTTAGTGAATTAGCTATGTGGGTGTCTTGTGAGTGTAAGGACTCTTGATTTTGATTGTATATATGGATTTAAGAAAGCACATGGCACAGAGGCCAGGGAGAGGGCTCAGTGGGTTCAGGTACTTGCCACTAAGCCTGAAGACCTGAATTTGATTTCTGGAGTTCATATAGTGAAAATAGAGAACTGTCCCCTACAAGATGTCCCCTGACTTCCACACACATGCTGTAGCATTACATGCACCCCCCTCACATACACACAAACAAATAATGTAAACTCAAAAAGGAAGAAGGGAGTATAGCATTCTTCCAGGTTTGTGCTGGTTGCAAAGTCTGTCACCTGGTGATACACACATAGGTCAAATGAAATGTTGTAAAATGTATCTGTAATATGCTGTTTAAGGATATGAATTAGATCTACTGTGATTTTTAAAAATCATGTCATGGTATGTATACTTTATTAGCACTGTGTTTAGAAGACCTACTTGCATCACATTTCATTAGCTCAGAGTGTTGCTATGCTATTAGAGTTATATGGATATAGAAGTCAGCTTTTACTCCCTATGATAAAATTTGTCTGTGGCAAGGAGGAAGTCTTTTGACTCTCAGTTGTAGAAGTTTCACTGCCTCCATTGTTTTAGGATGAAGTTAAGCAAAATGCATATTGGTGCATGTAGCAGAGAACGCTGCTCACTTTCTTGGCAGCCAGGAAGCAGGGAGGGCTGGAAGGAAGAGAGGAGTTTGGGGACAAGATATATACTTAGTGACTTATTTTCTTCAATCATGCTCCACCTATAGATTCCTGTGGGGAAATTTTAATCCAGCAACATGGCTGCTTTACAAGGCATTTCATCCAAAGACCTAGATCTATGTGTCTAGGTGTATGGAATACAGACATACCCTTACACACCTTTAATCCATCAGGTTGGAATACACACCCTTAATTCTTCTGGATGGAATATAATTGCCTACTTTTAATCTCAAACAATGACATCTATTTGAGGAGCAGGCAAAGTGATGACAGAGAAAGATTTGGCAGAACGATTCAGAGATAAATATGCCCAACTCTCATGAGACAGACAGGAAAGAGAAGCTACTTAAGAGCAGAATAGAGAGAGTTTATGGAGACAATATAGTATAATCGAGTGGAGGAGAATACAAAACAGGACTGCAGTATAGTTTGGTGCAGTTTGGTTAAGTTCAGTGTAGGCAGTTCAGTGCAGCTCAGTTTGCAGAAATCAGAGGCAATTTTTCCAAGCAGAGTAATTCAGTGAGAAGAAAAGAGAAGCAAATTTGAATCGGTAAGCTTGGAGAGGAGTTTAGGTCAGAACAGCTGAGTTGAACCAGTCATCCAGAGTTTAGAAAGAACTGTAAAGAATAAATTTATTCATCAGTAAGTCTCAGAGACTTAAAACCTTTTAGGCCTAGGTTAGCAGATGGAGGCTGCAAACTGAAGCCTTCAAGGTCCAGGCTTACAGAAGATTAGGTTATATGGAGGCTAGAGGCGTCCAGGCCTAAGCCTAGGGATAGTTAGGTAGAAACACTCTGGACTCAGCCTAAGCCATGTATTAACAAGACTTGGTTATGACTCTCCTCTCATCCAAACATCTGAGGAAATAAAAGCAACACTGACAGATTCCACCACTTTTCTACATTCGGTTTCAGTATAAATCCATCAATGCGTAAACCCATCAATGAGGTAGGAGCCCTCCAGATCCATTTACTTCTAAACACTGCTCCATTGAGAACCAGGCTGTCAACTTTGAGGGGCAGAGCCAAAGAATAATAATAGAAAAATACCCTTGTCTTAAAGAAATACATAATATTTTATAAATACATATCTATAATATAGTGTATCAAATATTTATAGTAGTAAATATGTATATATTTATGTATACTATCTAAGGCAATGTTTCTTAAAGTTTTTTTCCACTCATGACCCCTTTATGTTCTAGCTATTTTTATGTGACTGATGATATACAGGCACAAAAAGAATTATACAAATCAAACATTTTATAAGTAATAAATGATAACAAATAATAAACAATTAATTTTTAAACAATAATTTGGTAAGCATATAATTCATTCCAGATGATAACATACTTGTGTACTAATGAAATGAATATCCACTTGTTTGTCTAATATAAACAAGTCCAAAGACAGTAACATCATACATGCTGAAGAACAAAGGTAGAAAATATATTTGTTTCTTCAATTGAACCACTATGCTTTCAGAAGGATGGAAGCCATTGCATGTATTACTCAACAGTGCAATTCATAGGGATAATAGTGTTGAATGGAGCATAGGTGTTTCTGCCAGCAGTGCATGCTGGCATTGTGTGGCATGTGCAGTCAAATGTGCAAGTTGTGTGTTCAGAACTAGGGCTATAAGTTCCACAGTGCAACACGAGTAAGCACTGCTTTGTGTATGACTGGCCTCATTTTTTCTTTTGAAATCAACTAGTCTTTGTAAGCTCAGAAATCTTTTATCGGGGATTATGATGATGGTTTCTTCAGAAAAGTACTAGCCACACAAGCATGAGGACGTAATCTTAGATCACAGCACACACTTAATAAAGCTGAGCCTGCTAGTGCACACCTGTAATCTCTGGACCAGAGAGGCAGAGAAAGGAATATCCCTGGGGCTTTGTGGTCTCATTAAGCATGTCTCAGAAAACAAAAACAAAACTAAATGTTAAGAAGGACACCCCACATAGACACACCTGGTGTCCATAAGCATACACACATACACACACTTGTACACACATAGAACTCTTTTCTTGTTTTTAGACTTTTCATGACCTCCACCTTCACTTACAAAAATCCATATGGGGTCATGACCCACAGTTTAATAAGTTTTGATGACAGGGCCCAAACTTTAACTAATAGTAAAATAGAAGATGTCATGTTCATAATTGGTATCTCCATTCCTTTTATTCTTCATGCAATTCCAGCCTACTGAAGAACTGCTAAGTCTTCCATTCAGCATTTTAGAACTGTTTAGAACAGTATGCTGTGGATGTATACTGTTGTATTCCCCTGGCACATATTGTCATTACTAGAAGATTCATATACATTACTAAAAATCTGCAAGTATAAGAAAGGAAATGGAGTGTATATCATTACCATATTTTGACATGGTCCTTTAAAGACTTCCTGTGTTTCCCACCAAGTTTTATTTTGAAAACGTTTAAACCTACATAAAAGTGAAAGTATACTCGAATTGTAGCCCCCATATACCTGACACACAGATTCGGTAATCATAATGTATTTTCTTTCTTGTTCTTCTCTTTCTGAGTCATAAGGTTTGAGATGAAGTTGCAGTCAACCTGCTGCAATCAACAGATATACTCACCTGCATTTTCCTAGAAGGAGGCTATTGATATAGTAACAACATCATTATCATAGTTCAGAAAATTAATTTAATTTCCTACTTATTTGCTAACTGGTCACCCAATGATAGATCCTACATTTTTGTCTTTTCATTTTGCTGCAGAATATCATTTAAAATTGATTTTAATTTACTGCATAGTATTTGTTGTTGAACAATTTTCTATTTACAGTTGCATTTCTTTAGATTGTTAAAAATTTTGCCATTGTCAGCAATGTTGAAATATTCATCTTATCCTTATGAATTAAAAGCCACTTTTCTTCCTTGTGGAGTAAAAGATTTAATCCTCTTTAAAAGAATCTAAAAGCTTGGGAGATGGTTCTGTGTGCTTGCTGCAGAAGTACAGAGACCTGAGATTGGATTCCCAGCATCCATGCAGAAACCAGGTGTGATGGGAGGCATCTCAAACCACAGCACAGGAAAGGTCCACTGAGCTGAAAAAGCAAGCTCAGGTAGAGATCCTGGGCCACAAAAAAAGGAAAGCATTAAAGAAAACTACCCGAAATTGACTCCGACCTTCACACACACACACACAGACACACACACACACACACACACACACACACGCACACACACACACAGAGACACACACACACACACACACACACACACACACTGAATTTCAGGAATAAGCCTGGAAGGACTTTGATTTGTCTTCATGAATAGACTAATTAATTGGTCTTGTGGTAATGAAGATAAAATCCAGGGTCTCCTGCATACTGCAAGCTGGGCAAATGCTCTTCCCCTGAGCTTCAACTCTGGGTGTTGTTAGAAAAAAAAAATAGTTTTTAATTTCAGTGGGTGGAATGGAATTCTAAGCTCTGGAACTAATGAAACCACAGGAATTTTAGATGGGCTGAAGTGACTCTGAGCCTAGAAAATGTACCCCACCCCCGTGTAAAATCTTTGCTGGTAACAGTTGTATTAATCAAAGAGAAAAATGATAATGGCTTTTGTTTTCCTGCAAGGTTTTATTTCTTTGTTAATCTCTACTGAAAAATTTATTATTCAGTCTTTATCTATATTATCCTTCTGAGTCACCTTTTAAGACGAAAATGTCATACTGGGAATGTGAGATTTTATAGCAGAGATCAAAAGACCTGTCCTTCAAGATCAGCGGTAGCATGGCACCTGAGACAGGCCCACTCACTCTTTCCAGCTGTCCCACTGCAGCAATGGTATGGTCAACTTAGACCTCATTTCCTTGGCCTGTTTCTTAGCAGTTGACACAAGTGTGGGCCCGGGTGTCCTGGTATTGGGTATGTTTATTGCCATATCTGTTTCCTTTCAGGGTTCCGGGCACCTGAAGTTGCCAGAGGAAATGTCATTTATAACCAACAGGCTGATGTTTATTCATTTGGCTTACTGCTTCACGACATTTGGACAACTGGGGGTAGAATCGCAGAGGGTTTGAAGTTTCCTAATGAGTTTGATGAGTTAGCAATACAAGGAAAATTGCCAGGTAAGTTCTGTTCATCTGCAAGAAACTTTTTTTTTTCTTAACATCAGCATTGCCATTCACAGTTTGATGATTTTTGCTTAATGTGTACATATTTGTAAATTTTCTGATACAATAATAAAGATCACATAAAAAAGCTAGCTATTCTAGGTTGCTGAAATCCAAAGTAAGTATTCTTAGTTAGGTATTACATTGGGAGGACACTGGGAAAGGATAATTACCATTAGAATCAGGCTGGTGCTTGCAGTCCTCATAACAGTTACAGAACACATGGTTGCCTGGGATGTTCTCATATCCTTAGAACAAAATAATTCATTTTCATGAAGAAATTTTAAATTATTTATAATACTCTTTGCTATAAATATTAATGAAAATTGGTAAACGAATATTTAACAAGAGAAGCCTCTTTTTTTAAATGGGAGTCTCATGGCTCCATCAATTCTATGACCTGTCGTTCGTTCTTGATTATTCCATTTGCTAATACAGAATTATGTAGCTATTTCTAATGCTTCCTTCTCCTTCAAAATGTACTTGTGAGTGCGCACTCAGGGCTGCTATGGGAACTATGGCATCGAATACCCCTGGGGGACTTTTAAAGACTCTGAGAAAAGGAAACTTGTTGTTGCCAAACTCAGATACCACTTGGCCATCTTCCTTACCTTACCTCTTAGATTCCCAGTGAAAATGCCCTGGTCTCTGTTCTGAACCCACCTGAAGAACAGCACTTATAGAGGAAAATTAAATGTATGCAAGCCAGCTGTGGAGATGTGAACTTGTTCACTCTACTATTAAAGTATTTTCATAGAAGCTATTTATTATATGAGCAAAATGTTTTCAGAGTCTATTTGTGTGAAAATATCAAATAAAATGCTTTTATTTCATTCATTTTATTTTTGTATCTCTTTTTATACCATAAAGAGTCAAGATATCTTTTATTTGCTTTGAGGTACTGGTGATGAGACAATCTTATGTAGCCTAGGCTGATCTTACTCTTGCTCTGTAACTGAGACTAGCCTAGAATTTCAGGTGACCCTTCTACTTCCTAACTGGTGGAATTACAAGAAAGAAACATTTCTACGGAAGTTAACAAGACCTACAATGTCATAGTGAATATAGAATTATAGAGATCAGAGTTCCTGTTGCATTTTTTAACTCAGATATGTTGATAATTAACACATAACTTTTGAATGGTTTATTGTGCCTGAATGTTCCTTGTGTTTTAGATCCAGTTAAAGAATATGGCTGTGCCCCATGGCCTATGGTTGAGAAGTTAATTAAAAAATGTTTGAAAGAAAATCCTCAAGAAAGGCCCACTTCTGCCCAGGTACACTCATGCTAAAAAGTTTTAATATTTTGTATCAAACATTGTATACTTGTGTACATTTATATACATATGCATATAATTTTCAGATATATACTCAAACACATAAATTAACATACATACATAGTTATAATATTATACACGTTGTATATACTATATTTATAATGTTAGTTATAAAAATATAATCTCTATAATCTCTGTCGTTCGTATACACACTTTAATCTTAACACCCCAGAAACCACTATCTTTGATGATATATGCAGATAAACAAGTACTTTTTGTATGTGAGTCTATTATTGCTAATAAGTACAGTTACACACATGTATTTATATATACATATATGCTTTAAGAATTTTTTATTGCTGTGTCCATTTTTCTACTCAACTATCTGCCTACAAATTTCATGTGAGAAAGACGTTTTTCATATATGTTACTAATACTTTCTTGGATAAATCTTTCTGGATTAAATATTTCTTTTTGATTTTATGTGGTTGGCTTTGTTATTTCTCTTGGGGCATGTTCATGAATGTAATCTCCCCCTTTTTAATAAGAATATATTTAACATCATCTTTTATTGCTTGTTTCTTTTCACACCACATTTTAAGGGATCCTTTCCCACAAGGCTACAAAAATATTTACCTAGTGTTTTTTAATAAGAGTTTTAGCTCACTCCCATCTCATAAGGACTTGCGCTCTTCATGAGGAAGAGGAATTTTCTAGTTCTTCCTAGCAGACCCCCTCAGTCTTTCCTTTTAGTGTCTCCAGTCCTTTGTGTCTCCACTGACTCACAGAGCCTCTATCAGGGACCCAAAGCTGCCAAATTAGGCTGGGATTCGGGTAGTGGACCTTCATCTTCCTTCTGGTCTTCTCTTCTGGTCTCTCCAGAATTTCCCTTAGTCCTTAACTCCATTCCCACCCCTATGTCCCATGGACCTGGCTCTTGTATGAGGGGCCCCTTAATTCTCCACACACTGCTTTGGTCACCATTTCCTTATAGTCCACCACCTTTCAGACTAGCCCTCTACCAGGGAACCCACACTTAACACACTTGGTAGGAATTTGGGGACCCTACAACCACCATAGTTGGCTCAGCTCAGATTGGGCAACAGCAACCCAAATAATGGAACACCCATCCAACAAAGCTGAAATTATATATATATATATATATATATATATATACACACACACATACCTCAAACATTCTAATTCCAGATGCCTAGATCATAGCACACACACACACACACACACACACACACACACACACACACACACACCCTAAATAAACAAACACAAACAAACAATAAGATATGCCTCCTCCAGAAGGCAGCAAGTATATTGTGTTAGGCCCTGAGAAAAGCAGTTTAGCTGAAGCATGAGACAAGGACTTCAAAATAGCAATTATAAATATGTTCAAGAACTATATAAGACATGAGATATGGATAAATATCTCAACAAACACTATGAAAATAAAAAAGTTGAATGCAACAAAAAATGATTCAAGAAATGAACATAAAATTTAAAAAAGAAATAAAATCCTTAAAGAAAACCCAAACTGAAATAAAACTGGAAATGAAAAACTTACGATTTCAAATAAAAGCAAGAGTAACCAATGTATTAAAAGATGTGGAAGAAAGAATTTCAGGTTTTGAAGACAAGGTGGAAGAACTGGGCAGCTCAATCACAGAAACTGTCAAAAAAAATCTAGGTAAAAAACATCCAGAAAATCTGGGACACTATGAAATTATGAAACCTATGAAAAACAGGGATAGAGAGGGGAAAATAAACCTAGGTCAAAGGCACAGAAAATATTTTTAACAAAATCATAGAAGACAATTACACCAAACTAAAACAGCACACTGAAAAAGACAGGACTGAAAAGAAAACTCTCCACAACACATAATATGCTATTGTACTTATTGATCTAGATTAGCCAGAGTTAAACTAAACCATAGGACACATAAGGAAGAAATGTTAACCTGACAAATGCTGTTTTTTATTTTTACACTTTCTCAGGTCTTTGACATTTTGAATTCAGCTGAATTAATTTGTCTCATGCGACACATTTTAATACCTAAGAACATTATTGTTGAGTGCATGGTTGCTACAAATCACAACAGCAAGAATGCAGCTCTCTGGTTGGGCTGTGGGAACCCTGACAAAGGGCAGCTCTCTTTCTTTGATTTAAACACGGAAAGGTACAGCAATGAGGTAAATATGAATTCTTTCTAAATTAGAAATTGTTTAGAATACTTTAAAATAATTTTAAGCCTACATCAGTTAAAAATTACATCAGAAAAAAATCAAGTAAGAGCTCAAAAAATGGGGAACAGATCTAAACCGAGAATTCACAAAGAGGTATCTCTAATGGCTGAGAGACACTTGAAGAAATGCTCATCATCCTTAATCATCAGAGAAATGTAGCTCAAGATGACTCTGAGATTCCATCTCACACTTGTCAGAAGGGCTAAGATCAAAAACTGAAATGACAGCACATGCTGGTGGAGAAAGGGAAATACTCCTCTGTTGCTGGTAGGAGTGCAAACTTGTACAACCAAAATGTAGAACTGGAATTTCCTTTCTTTTAGAGCCAGTGAGTGCCTATGAAATCAGGTCATTTTGTTTTAACATAATATATATATATATATACATGTATATACATATATGTATATATTTATGTATACATATGTGTATATATATACATACAAACACATATATGTATATGTTGATATGACTTTAGGAGTTACAAGCTTTGCAGGAGAAAAAGGAAGCCAAAACACAATCATCAGCTCAGAAAAAGTAGATGTGCTTTCTGAAGAAGCTGAGACTCAATCTCTTCCTTCAGGGACTCTGGAGTGTGACCAGCATTCATACACATAAGGCCAGACTTTCAAGTATCCACATACAGGTGTGAGACTATCATCAGGTGTCCATTCCTAAGAAATAATATTGTCATCAGCTGTCCTTACACAAAGGCCAGATGTCCACTGAATGTCCACGCACAAGGGCCAGGTGGCTTTTGGGTTTCTGTCTGCACAATAGGTATCAGATGGTCTTAAAGGGCTACACACTAATGGTTAGACACTTAGCAGGTGTCTACATGTAAGAGTACACAGCATTTCTCCAATATCATTTAGCCATTAGCAGCCATCTGCTTAGAAGTGGGGCTGTGTAATTACACATTTGTGCATCTGTAGGCAGCCAAGACTCTCGGTATTAGAGAAGCGAGCAACACAATCTGTATATGACTCCTAGAAGAGAGATCAATAGATTGTCAAACGGATGAATTTATAGAGTTAAAAGGTAACTTGATATTTTGACTATCGCCTTGAAATAATGTGCCAAAAGTTATGCTCAAGGTTAAAGAACACCTTCATATGATCTTGATGAAGTAAGAATTGATTCTACAAAAACAAATTATTTTCAATGTTTAATTCCAGATTCAGATACATTCTGAAACTAGGTAGGAAAAAAATCTTTACTGGCTATAACATCTGTTGTTGAAAACTGAATAAAATAGGCATTGATTGTAAACATAAATGCACAAAAGTAGCCATGCATAAAATTAAGTATGTTGTGAGCAGGATATTTTCAATCTCTACAAGATCTGGTAACTTAAAATAAGGCCATGTCTCCTAGGTTTTACTTTCTTCTCTTAACAGGAAGTTACTGATAGCAGAATACTGTGCCTGGCTTTGGTGCATCTTGCTGCTGAGAAAGAGAGCTGGATTGTGTGTGGGACCCAGTCTGGCACTCTCCTGGTCATCAGTGCTGAGGATGAGACCCAGAGGCACACCCTTGACAGGATGACTGACTCTGTTACTTGTTTGCATTGCAGTTCCTTTGCCAAGCACAGGTACGGCTATCAGGGAGTTGAAGGATATTACAGAAATTTTGGGTGTTTTGATCATTTGCAAAATTGTCACCCCAGTAAGGATTTCTTCACTTCTGTTGCTTGTCACTGGTTTGCCTACCTTAAATGGAATCATGAGGGAACACAATAATATTTGTGACTTTTCTATATGAAGATATAGCTGGGGCAGGTAAAAATATGTCAACTGTTTTTCATGCTCATCAGTGGCTATTACCTCCCCTCTGGTCAGTTTGCCTTGGGGTGTGTGTGTGTGTGTGCACGCGCGTGTGTGTCACATGAAAGCTGAATGTTTTTCCTTGAACACAGACATCAATATAGCACCAACTTAGTATGGGCAACATAAAACAGTAGATATCTAACTTTTGCTCTGCAAAATGCTATGCAGTTTTTGTAAAATGTGAAGCTTCCTTAAACAGTGCTTGTGAGGTGGCTCAGCAGATGCTTGCTCCCAACTCTGAAGTCATGAGTTCAATACCTGGGACTCGCATAGTAGATGGAGACAACTGAGTCCTGCAAATTGTCCTCTGTCTGTGACACCCACACCATGGCTCCTGTGCACCCCACATCCCCTGCGCTAAAATAAATTGTAATAGTTTTTAATAAATTTTATTATGTTAATAGGTAATATATGTTTAAAGAAACGCTTAATTTTTATAATTTATAAGGATCATACCATTGAGTTGCTCTACCATTAAGCTGTATATGGACCATAATCAATATATCTAAAAGTAGCAGAATTTTAGGTATGGCTCATAGGTTGGGAGTTGGGTTATGGAAGACAGGATAAGTCCCATGAGCCACTGGGATTACACTTCATATGCATCTTTGTTTTAAGCCAGCATTGGAAAAGGTACTGTAAAATATGAAGTTTTGGAGGGGCCTGAAGTATGAATGGAACTGTAAATCTGGAGTTAAAATTATTTGGATGTGGTTGAAGAAAACTTTCATTGGATTGAGGCAAAGAAGAGTTCATTTGAAGCTATCTTAGTAAGAGAAAGATAACAAACTCAATTTCACTGAAACAAAGGTAGGAGAACTTTAGACATAGGGATGGGTTACAACTGTGGAAACTGTTTAAGGATATCGCAGACAGTGGCAGGGATTTCTTAATGTGAATCCACGTTAAGAACTGTCTTTGCTAGTTGTCCCTTACTGAAGGTGGGTTCCTATTCTCTCCCAGAGACTGGGAAATGAATGCATGTCTCTGTGCTTTGACCAGAGGAGGCCGAAAGGTACCTGTCTCAAGTTTAGTCAAGATGGGAGACTACTGAAATGATATTATTTTGTAACAATTTTGACATTTTTCCTTTCAGCAAGCAAAGCAATTTTCTTTTGGTGGGAACTGCTGATGGTAATTTAGTAATATTTGAAGATAAGACCATTAAGGTAAATGTTAAATTTATTTTACATAAAAATGTATTTTTAAAGATTTTGTTTAATACCTCTCTCCCCTTACATGATTATCAGATCCCCAATAACAAGTATCATTTATTTCCCCTGTCACCAACTTATTGTTCCATTCATTTTAGCATATAATAGATCCTCTGAAAATACCTGCTGCTTGAGTAAATGATTTGCATGAATGAACTGAACATAACACAGATGAAATCCTATTTGCAATGATGGAAATGGAAATAATTCTATCTGTATGAATGAGGTAGATCTTCCTTATAAAAGCATTCAAGGAAAAACCAGACTGAGGTTTGACCTGCTGGGTGGCAGCTGGAGGCAAAACTCAGTAGAGAAGGCAGCGGACATTGAGGGTGCCTTGGGTTCATTCTGCAGTCTGACGGCTCTCCATCCCTTCTCTCTCCTCCCCCACTCCCCACACAAAATTTCTTCAGTACTGAAGACATCATTCAACTTCCTTTTCTTCAGACTCATTTAGTCATTACAGTATTTATTCCTTCATCAACCCATCATGGTTCCATCTATTCAATCAGCCTCCACCTCTTGACAGCAATATTTGTGTTATCTAAAGCAGTGTTCCCAACCTTTGGGTTGTAACCTCTTGGGAGTCACGTATCCGATATCCTGCATATCAGATGTTTACATTACAATTCATAACCGTAGCAAAATTACAGTTATGAAGGAGCAATGAAATAACTTTATGGTTGGGGGTCACCACAACAACTATGTTAAAGGGTCGCGGCATTAGGAAGCTTGAGAACCATTGATCTAACAAGAAAGAGGAGCAGTTCTGATGAAGGGCTTGACCATGAGCATTACAACTTGAAAGCCAGTTTAACTGAACCCTGTCTCGGTGGAAACATGGAAAAGTGTATCTGCATTCTTGCTTTAACATCACAAATCATTTTAAGTGGAAAGTACTTCTGTAAAGTAGAGAATTGCCCTGGATCACATTGTCCAATTAGTCTGCTTTCTTACTCTCTGCACAGTGTAAAGGAGCCTCCCCCGTGAAGACACTACACATAGGTGATGTCAATACGCCCCTGATGTGCTTGAGTGAGTCCATGAATTCATCTGAAAGACACATCACATGGGGAGGGTGTGGCACAAAGATCTTCTCCTTTTCCAATGATTTCACCATTCAGAAACTCATTGAGACAAGAACCAACCAGCTGTAAGTTATTCTCTTTCTATATAACAAATTTATCATTTATTCATGCTTTTCTTATAGTCATATTAATAATACTACATGTAGACCACATGATGGTAATCATTTGAAATGCTTATTTGTCTATTACAAGATGATGCATCCTTAATTGAAAATTTAGCAAATTCTAGTCATCACAGTAACATTAAAATATTATTTAATTATTGTTAAAATTACAAATTTGTATTTAGGAGGCAGTGATTTTTTATATTCAATTATTTACAATTATGTTAAGTATTAATTATAGAAAACTCATATTTTAAGGAAGATAATTTGTAGATTTAGTAATTGGTTATCAAAACTATGACTAAGTTTTAGTGACACCAGTTTTAAACAATAATAAAAATATGTAAGTATTGAACTATACATTGCTCAAATTTTATTTATTGCCCATATATATGAGATATTTTTAAGACTTACTGAGTTTAGCCACCTGAAGATTAATCTTTTAATTATCCAATATATATTTATTAATAACTATATGAAATTATAACAAATATAAACAATTACCTAACTACTAGCCCTAAGAATGACTATAACCCCTGTTACCTAACAACTACACCTATTAATAACTATAACAACTATTATCTAACAACTAATCATAACCTTTCAGAAGGATTCATTATCTGTGTGATAATGAGGTTCATTCAGAGAATAAGTGATGGGTGAGCACTCTGTCCTAAACAGTACATTTACACCTCAAGCATCACAGCTGAGGAGGGAGTAGACAGAATGTAAGAGCTGAAAGGTAGGCAGAAGAACTATGAAATGCAACCTCCGAGCAAGGCAAAAACAGTGCGGTATAATCACAACTTCACAGCAGCTCTGGTTGCCCACAGTTGGCCCACACAAGACTGGGCTCACCAGCAGTCCACCCTGGCTAGGGAGGGGCCATAAGACCTGGCCCCTACCCAATGAACTCTGGGATACTGGTGGGTTCTTCAGGATGTCCGTTATTGTCTGTAGCTAAGTACCTCTGAGTTGTCCAGCAGGCTCCAGTACATGGTTGCCATTTTTAATTGGATTTGAACCAAATATATGTCTTTTTATTTTCACTGTTTTCCTCAGTAACAGGTAGTGTAGGATGGAGACAAAAGAGAAAGTTACAAGTCAGTTATTGGCTTTGCCGTGTATTATTGGTATTGTTAACTTGGACAACAATGTGTTAGTATCCATTTCAGTCTTACTTGAACATTGTCTCATTCTTCATCCCAAAGGGATGTTTAGAAGTTAAATAAAATCAGTGTAAGGATGTCCATGTAATGCTTAGTTATCAGATACACTAACTGTGATTGAAATAGCTACTAGCTCACGGTCACAAATATCTCTTTCAGGGGACTTGCTAGTTCTGTGTCTGTCTGGGTCTCCAGTGTTGACCTTGGGGACAGCACTGTTCTTTGTTCTCACAGTGATTTGGCTTTTCCAATTGGTTCTCAAACCCTTGAACCTCTCTGCCACTACCATGGCCCAGACTGTATGGCTGTGTGAATAGTAGCAGGTTTTTATCCAGCCCTCAGCTTCTGGCTGGGCTTTTTCTTCAGTCCGTCTCCACATTGAAAATAGAGCCCTTGAGGATGGAAGCCAGAATCTCTTGCTGAAAATCTTCAGAGGCTTTGCATTCTGCCCTATTCATAATTCAGATTGGCTTGGCTCTCTAGATTTAAATTTTAGAGATGCCTGTGTGATTTGGCTAAACAGAAATCACCTCCATTCTCAAATATAACATGCTCCTCCTATGCCCAGCCTTTCAATATGCTTGATGTCTGTCTGCATCCCAGCTGAGCCCTTGCTCTGTCTACTTCGGTTCAAATGCTGCTTCCTATGTGGCCACCCTGCCTCCACCCATGTAAGGTAGATGTCTACTATTTCTACTTTTGCTGCTCCTGGCGTTTTCTTTACAGCAGACACCCTATTGGTTTTTAATGTAATATCTTAATCCCACTGTTCACAGTGGTTCTTCATGAACTGTCACTAAAAAAACCTCCTAGGTAGCTAAGTAGTCTCATGCCTAGGCCATGCTTCATGCCTATGAAATCAGGACAACTAAGAGGGTTCTAGCTTCAGTTTCGACACTGTATTTGGTAAAGCTATCAGATGATTCTAAAATGTAATAAGTATTAAGAAATTCTACAGGATATTTATTACAAGTCAGTATAGATGTGGGATATTTTTGGTATATTTACAGATGTGTTTACTGGTGTCTGTGAGTATACTTTTGACAGTCTCCTTTCTCTGTAATTTTCCTTTTTATACAACTATACAATATTTAAATATTTTAGAAGCAGAGCGTTCCATTAGTTTATAGAGCATTTGATCACATCGTGGGTATGTATCAGTACTTTGTGTGGATGCTTTACTGGAAAACACCCAGGAGTTCATTTTCCCAGAGAGAGGGAGAATCACCATCATGAAGACAGGGAAACCGCTGCCTTATTCTAGTACAGTATTTGCTGCTTCACTGGCCTCTTTCCCACACACCGAGGTCAGAGTATCAGACAGGGAGGCCTTATCATCAATATCCTTAGTGTAGCACTCACTAAGGCATATTTACTACTGGGAAATGTCTGCTTTTATAGCCTATGGGACATGTTTTCTGTTTTCATCCCGCAACATGTCAGTCAAATGGCCTGAGGAAAATTATTTACCATTTGTAAGACTTTGTTTTTGTATTTCTAGGTATTGGCATTTATCATTTTTATAAGTTTATTTTTATTTATTATGCTAGGACATAACATGGGGTCTTGTGAAGGCTAGATGATTTCTCTATCACTAAATTATGTCTCTAGCTCTGTAATTTTATGGTTAAGGATTGAACAAGACACCACACAGAACTGTTTCATAATTCTAAAGCTTCGTGTAAACATTTGTACTCATGGAACAGTTTTCTTTAGATACAGCAAACACCTCAGCAAAACCACTGAAAACAATGGCTTTCTGTCAGGAGATGATATCTTCATTTTCCTTAAAGAATAGAGAAACATGGAGGGAAAAACCCTGCCTATTATAAGAAATATTGATGGTTGTTAAATTCCCATGAATTTTTATATAGTCTGTCTAATTCAATTGCAAATGTAAATTTTTTCAATTTTTTTCTGGATGTCCTTTTACCTTGATAGTTCACTCTTTGTGGATTCATCCTTCTGCCCAATCACTGAACAAATTGCCTAGCACAGCAAAGATACTTAGCTCTGTATAGCAATGCTGTACTGAACTGTGGGCACAGGAAAGATGTATTTGTTTTCAGGAAGCTATGTTGACAGTTCAGTGTGGGAGAAACACTTTATGTTTAATCAGGACTATGAGATACACATATGCAAGTAGGAGGAAAGGGAACAGCTGGCCTGCTGTTTCCCAGAGGTCAGGGAAGAATTCCAGAGAAACTGACCTTTAGGTGAAATCTTAAAGATCAGCCTAGAGTGTGCCATGCTGGTGGGGTTTGCCATGTTTCCAATCTGTTTGTGAGCTATATATTGCACCAATGTCTAAGGTTAGAAGAGAAATATTTGAAAATTCTTTCTATTTTCTTCTAGTTTCAAAGAGAATATAAAGCAAGTTTCTAAATCTAAAGCTCTGTAAACATTGTACTCACTTGAATCTATATGGAAGGTTTATATTCATATTTATTGACTTACATTTACAAATTGATGGGTTTCTTTTATGTTTGGCAACATTGCCGGTGTAATTTACTTTCACATATTTTTAATTGTAGGCACAAATGGCTAATTCTCAATTTTCAAAAAAACAGTCATGATAACAAGGGTTCCATTGAAATGTCTAAAATTTACAGGCACTATATTTCTTTCAGAATTTAGGAGATAGTATAAAATTCCATATAGAATCAGGTAGACCTAAACTTCAAAATCAACCCAGAAATGAGCATGAGTTGTAGTCTTTAATCCATAGTCAAGTCCAGCCAACATCGATTAGCCAAAATAGGTCAAATAGCAAAGTCATTCAAAATGGTTGAGGGGGATTATGTGAAAATTACAACAGTGAAGCTTGTCTGATTTTGAAATACTGTTATCTTTCTGTAAATATTTTTGCCTTTCTCTCCCCTAGGTTTTCTTATGCAGCTTTCAGTGATTCTAACATCATAGCAGTGGCAGTAGACACGGCTCTCTATGTTGCCAAGAAAAACAGCCCTGTGGTAGAGGTGTGGGACAAGAAAACTGAAAAGCTCTGTGAATTAATAGACTGTGTGCACTTCTTAAAGTAAATGAATTGGTTATTTTACCCTTGTCTTTATAATCAGGGTGCATAGAGAAATGAATTGTGGGTTTTTTTCCTTTATTCCTGCCTTCTAGGGGAATTTAAAAAATTGGGGAAAGTTGTTAATTCTTTGTTAGCACATCCTTTAGTATTCTTCACATTTAATTTTGGGAAAAGAGAAGGACAGTGATTAAACACTCGTATCTCTTCATGGGATTATATAGAATAACCTCTAATAAAAAGATACTTTGTGGTCAGAATGTAATATATGAGAGAAGGATAAATAAAAAATAAAATAAAATATATGCATACCACATTTACTGCTTCCTAGAGAACTTGACACAGTTTCAAATGGTATTACTTATAATAAAATTTGAGGTGCAAGGATACTGCACTATAAAGAAAAAAAGCCACAAAATAAGAGAGGAAGCAGGTGCAGACCTCTTGGATTTGGAGGGAGGGATGGGATGGAGACTGAGAGCAGGCAGGTCCACAGGCATGTTCCATACACCCGTGTCGAGAAGCAGAGCCAGGGCCAAACCCATGCCCAGTGCTTCACTCTGTTTTATTCTTATCTGACTGTATGAATTTTTCTACTTTGGAGAATGTGATTGAGGAATGAACATGATCGACATCATGTTGCTGAAGCAAAACTTCATAGTTTACCTTCCAAGTCACTTTTAAAGCTTTCTCTCTGGATTTTGAGTTCAGAGGGATGACAGTTCTGCCTGGTAGATTCTGTTAGTTATAGAAGTTCCGGAAGTTTCAGTGTTCTGTTTTAAATGAGTTTTTTTTTTTTGTTTTGTTTTGTTTTTACAGTTTTTGGACTTCATAGAGAACACTGAAATGAACTCCTTTATATTAATACTAAGAAAATTCATTATATTTCAACTGGATTATACATTTATAAAAAAATGAATATCCATTTTACTCATTTGACGATTTCTTAAAGTTGAAAGGTTATCACAATAGTCCTTATGTTTGAGAACTTTTGCTTCAAATAAAGGAATGGGCGCTCTGGCTTTCTGTGTCCAACAATTTAGCTCTACATACTTTAATGTTATCAGATTATGCAGCAAGCCCTCCATTTTCCCAGGATTTGCTACCAACATGCTTACTTATATGTTTACTGAATGACACAGGCTCCATTCCTGCATCATTCCCTAAACAATACAACTTAACAGCCATTTACACAGCATTTACGTTACATAAGTAATGTAATGAGTCACTTAGAGAACATTTAAAGTTGGAGGGAGGATGCACATAAGCTTAATGGAATGCTATGTTGTTTCAAATAAAGAATTAGAATATTTGTGATTTTGATAACTAAAGCTAGGGAACCTGTGTCCAGAATTCCAACAGATGAGTATGTTGACACCTTCATGATTTAAAATGTTAGTAAGCTGTACATGTGTGGGCAAATCTGTTAAGTCTCAAGTACTGGTAAAGCTATGAATAAATACGTTCTTTATGGTTCTAGGGAGGTAGTGGTAAAAATAAACAAGGAATCCAAGCACAGGCTGTCCTACTCCGGGAGGGTGAAAGCACTCTGCCTCCAGAAGAACACCGCCCTCTGGATAGGAACAGGAGGAGGCCACATCTTACTCCTGGATCTTTCTACTCGGCGAGTTATCCGCACCATTCAGAACTTCTGTGATTCCGTGAGAGCCATGGCCACAGCACAATTAGGCAAGATTCTTCCTTTCTTTTAGATATGTCCATATCCTTTAAGACAACAAAATATGCCACTTTTTAAAAATAAAATCTCTTTAAGGGCACTTTCTGATGCTGTTTGTAGTGCTTTAGAGGGTCTCTCAGTGAAGTCAGCACTGGGGTAAACTCTGAATAGGACCAGTTAACGCTGGAGTAAACTCTGAATAGGACCAGTTAACGCTGGAGTATACTCTGAATAGGACCAGTTAACTCTGGAGTATACTCTGAATAGGACCAGTCAGCTCTGGAGTATACTCTGAATAGGACCAGTCAACGCTGGAGTATACGCTGAATAGGACCAGTCAACTCTGGAGTATACTCTGAATAGGACCAGTCAACTCTGGAGTATACTCTGAATAGGACCAGTCAGCTCTGGAGTATACTC
>CAJQZJ010001079.1:1906494-1940030 GCA_907164525.1 Lophiomys imhausi
ATAGGACCAGTCAACTCTGGAGTATACTCTGAATAGGACCAGTTAACGCTGGAGTATACTCTGAATAGGACCAGTTAACTCTGGAGTATACTCTGAATAGGACCAGTCAACTCTGGAGGGAATCCATGCTTTCAGTCTCATTAGAGAGGTGGGTAACATCAGGGAACCAACCACTTTAGTTCTTATGAACGTTCCTCTTTATATCGAAGGCAAAGGGGGAAGTGCATACTGTGTCTATTACACTTGTTACCGAATAAGCCAGACAAATGTTTATTTTGAGTTTAGTCTGTTTCCCATACATGTCAGGTTGTTCCTGCTTGAGTTTTATTATTCAAATAAATTTATATTCTTAGAGCAATGTACAGGGGGTTCCACAGTCCTCAAACTTTGATAACTTTAAATTTTATCCAAGCTTTCGTTTATATTCTTGTTAGTATTTTTTCCCACTTCTACGTAAATGAATTAGGATACAACGTGGAGTGTACTTTTCACAAAGGAACTTGTATCTTCCTTTGATGGATAATCTTATCTAGCAAACAATGATCACCCCTTGTATGCATACCCAATGACAAAATATTACAGTAGGGTTTAGCGCTCCCATAAGCGGGGCTTATGGGAGCAAATTGAAAGAGAAACACTTGTCACATGAGGAATAAATTTACCAGCAACAGGAGGTTCCCCTGCCCCATGTGAACTTTATGTCTGTGGATACCAGAGCTGCACATATGAGCTAGAGTCAGGTGTGCGGTAGCTCCTGTGTTAAACCTCAAGGAAGCTGGCAGTGATTAAGTTGAGTTCCTTCTTTTGATTTTTGAGTGCCATCACTGACATAATATTGGGCAGTTATCATTCCCCATTAATGACCACATGTTCATAAGAACATAAGCTCCATGTAGAATGGGTGGGTCTGTATGTTTTCTTCTGCACCATATTTTTAGGGCTCTGCCAAAGACCTAGTATGTACAATACTTTTGATGGATAATTGTTAAACAAACTAGAAAATGACTCAAAAGGGACATGTGATATTATAAGTTTTCAGTGTATCCACCCACCTTGCTTTCCTGGTGCCTCGTGTCTCATGTTTGTGCCTTGATTTGACAAACACACTTTCTCAGGATTCCTCTCAACTAATGTTGTAACCCTGGGAAATAATTTAGTTTGAATATTGAACATATGTAAAATAGGTTAACCAGATTCCTTACATTCATGTAATTTTTCATAGGTTTTCTTTAAAAATTGCTGATCTATTGGAGAAGGTTTTATATAACCCAAGTGTGTCCTAAAGAATAGCAGTGTCAACTCAGGTCCAGTATACTTGCATTTAAGGTGTGCACAGCTGAACTTTTAAAAGTTGGATTTAATGTATTACTTTAACAGAATTTTTCTATGTTTTGTTTTGGTAAAGGAAGCCTTAAAAATGTCATGCTGGTTTTGGGATACAAGCGGAAGAGCACAGAAGGTACCCAAGAACAAAAAGGTAACATTAAGATCATGCTCTGTGCTGAAGAGAATGTGGCATGGCGTGGCAGCACACTGTGCATTGTAAGCTGATAGCTCATGGAATGCATTCTGCATTCAGCAATGTCTTCTTCAAATTGTTATTACACTTGTTATTTATTTGTGTGTGTGTGTGTGTCATATGTGTGTCCCTGTGTGCGTCATGTATTTGGGGGCAGACATGTTATGCTGTACATCAAAGGACAACATGAATGGGCTGGCTCTATTCTTCTACCATGTGGGTCCCAGAGTTCAGACTCAGATCTTCAGGCTTTGCAGTAAATAGCTATCTCCAGCTGCTGAGCTATCTCATGGGTTCCCATCAGCAATTTCAATTCATGCTTTAAAATGTAAATGACTTGAACATTTTTAAAATTAAATTTTAGCAATTTAGTAGTGTTAATATTTTATTTTTCTTCCTGAAGTGGTAGTGATTACAGCTACTGTAAAGTGAGAACTCAATCAAATTTAAGTGTAATATATTTCCTTATTATGTATTTTCATAAGGATATTTCTATGATGTCCAGCATTAAACAATATTTGAAATAACTCTCTTTCAGTAAATGAAATGCTAGGTTATGCAATGCTCTTCTTGAAATTTGAGAGCTTTTCAATATGTTCTTAACATTTCCAAGGGGAATTTGTTTTATAATAGCAATAATTTAGTACATTGTTTAGGCTCAATTTATGTTTATATATTTGTTTAGAACATATTGATATAAATTAATAGAAAAGTTTTATGGTGGATCTTTGAAACATAATTTCTTTTTGTTTTTTCACTACAGAGATGCAATCTTGCTTGTCTATTTGGGACATCAATCTTCCACATGAAGTGCAAAATTTAGAAAAACACATTGAAGTGAGAACAGAATTAGCCGATAAAATGAGGAGGACGTGTATTGAATAGAAAGACACCAGACAGCCTAGCCACTGGATTGGAAAATGGTCCTCTTCTTCTTAAAATGTATTTTTTAAATGTTTACGTTGAGAAGAGTATGTTTATTCTTTGAAAAGCTCATATGTATATGAAGGAATGTGTATGTTTTATGTTTAATTTAATGTGTAAAAATATTTATCAGCAAACATGTTTTAAAGAACTATTTAATTTAGTTCTATATTTTCTATTTTCCTGAACTAATTTGATTGGATAATCAAAATAAATCTACAAAGCATTTAACTTCATTGTTTATACTAAAATTAGTAAGGCAATCATGTTTGTTTTGCCATGCATTATGAAGATAAAGTCTATTTTAAATTGTTGCTTAAGACACAGATGTTGCTTGTTTACTATCAATGGATTCTTCAGAGTAAAATAAAAATATCTGGGCAAGTTCCCATGTAATAGATTCTTTCATGTCTTGTTTTTAAGTGCATTATTATCATAATTGTAAACTGTCATATTTTCACTAATAAAGATTTTTCTTAGGACCAGAATTATCTTGGGTGCTGATGAAAACTGTATCTAACACAATTTCACCTAAAAGAGAATTTCATTAAAATTGACCAGAAGATGCAACACAGTTTGTGACCAAAGGCCTTGTGTTCAAGACTTAATAGGAAACTGTAAAAACTGTCTAAAGAAGACATGAGATAATCACAGAGAACACATGTCTGAGAATGACAGTCTCTCTCTCTCTCTCTCTCTCTTTCTGCCCCACCTTTAAATGTGGATACCCTAAAATTTGTATAATTAGTATAAATACAGTGCTATTTCTTCATGTGGCTTATTTCTGCCTTTTATACATATTTATTATTATTTAAGTGTGTCATAGATGTGTATGTGTGTGCCATGCATACAGGTAGAGGTCAGGACGACTTACAAGATTTGGCTGTGTCCTTCCACCATGTGAATGCCAGAGATAGACTCGATCCCTCAGGCTTGGCATGACTTCACTTGCATGGCATCTAGTTGTCTTTGACCCCAGGTGCTGTTTGTGGTTCTCAGTAGTAAGGTACACCTTCAGCTGCTTGCTTTGTACTTCCTACTTGATTTTGCTCAAATGAATCTACTTATATTTTCCCGAAATGTATGACCCTATATGATCTGTATCATATAGATATGACATAATTATAATCTTACTATCAGAACTATATAATTGTACAATTATGACCAAACCGTGGAGACAAATATATTAGCTTATTCAAGAAGGAATCTTAGCTGAGATGAACAAAGAAATAATTGGTCATATAGTCATTTAAATTAGACCCATTCTGATTAGATGACTTCCCACAGTAGGTATTATTATATCTTTAATAACTTGGAGGAATATTTGTAGTTCAGGAGAAAAAGTTATGGTAAGGCCACTTACCGATACTCACCATTTCAAGCTACTCCCCATTATAGGATGGCAAATAGAATTAGCCAGAGTTTTAAGTATGAAGACTTTAACACTCTTTCTGTTAATGTCAATAAAATTCTTTTATTTTTAAATGTTTATTCACTACTTCAAGCCACATCTCCATCACAGTGCTCCCCCCACCCCTCTCAGTCCCACCCTCCCATCCTACTCCGCCAGAGTGGGGTGTCCCCACACATCATTCCCCCACCCCACTTCAGCAGTTACATGAGGGCCAAGAGCCTCCTCATATACTGGGGGCCTACGTGGCAGCACCACTAGGGCAAAGTGTCTCATCAACGAATTTTATGTTACTGTTCCTTTTGGTGTGTTGGTTGTACAATAGTTATCCTGTACTATATGGCTAAAATTCAATTATAAGTGAATCTTTCTGAGTCTGGGTTAGTTCACCCAGGATGAGCTTTTCTAGTTCCATCCATTTGGCTGCAAATTGCATGATTTCTTTGTTTCTGATAGCTGAGTAGTATTCCATTGTGTAAATGCACCACAATTTTTTTTTTATCCATTCATCCATTGAGGGACATCTGGGTTGTTTCCAGTTTCTAGCTATTACAAATAAGGCTTCTATGAACATAGATGAGGAAATGTGATATTAGCAAATTAACAGCAGAACTGGAAGAACTGAAAAAAAAAAAAAGTAAACACTCCCAAGAGGAGCAGAAGGCAGGAAATCATCAAACTTAGGGCTGAAATTAACAACTTAGAAACAAAAAGAATATTACAAAGAATCAACAAAACCAAGAGTTGGTTCTTTGAGAAAATCAACAAAATAGACAAACCCTTAGCCAAATTAACTAAAAGGCAGAAGGAAAAATATCTAAATCAACGTCAGAAATAAAAAGGGAGAAATAACAACAGACATTGAGGAAATCCAGAGAATCTTTAGGTCCTACTTTAAAAATCTGTACTCCACCAAATTTGAAAACCTAAGTGAAATAGACTATTTTCTTGATAGATTCCAACGACCAAAGTTAAATCAAGATCAGATTAGCAGATTAAACAGTCCTATTGTGAAGGGGAACAACACCCATAAACAATATAAAACACCTGGGGTAACTCTAACCAAGCACATGAAAGACCTGTATGACAAGAACTTCAAGTCCTTGAAGAAAGAAATTGAAGAGGACATCAGAAGATGGAAAGATCTCCCATGCTCATGGATAGGTAGGATCAACATAATAAAAATGGCCATCCTACCAATAAGCAATATACAGATTCAATGCAATTCCTATCAAAATACCAACACAATACTTTGTAGACATGGAAAAAACAATTCTCAACTTCATATGGAATAACAAAAGTACCAGAATAACTAAATCAATCCTGTGTAATAAATAACATCTGGAGGTATCACCATCCCAGATTTCAAGCTATACTACAGAGCAATAGTAATAAAAACAGCATGGTATTGGTATAGAAACAGACCAGTGGATGAATGGAATCAAATTGAAGACCCAGAAATGAACCCACAAACCTATGGTCACGATTTTTGACAAAGAAGCCAAAACTGCACAATGGAAAAAGGACAGCATCTTCAAGAAATGGTGCTGGTCTAACTGGATGTCAACATGTAAATGAAATGAAGTTAGACCCATACTTATGACCTTGTGCAAAACTTAAGTCCAAGTGGATCAAAGACCTTAACATAAAGCCCAACACACTAAATCTAGTAAAAGAGAAAGTGGGAAAAAGCCTCAAACTCATTAGTACAGGTGACAACTTCCTGAACTGAACCCAATAGCTCAGGCTCTAAGACCAACAATCAATAAATGGGACTCATGAAACTGAAAACCTTCTCTAAGGCAAAGGACACTGTCATTAGAACAAAATGGCAGCCTACAGATTTGGAAAAGATCTTCACCAACCTCACATCTGACAGAGGGCTAATATCCATAATTTATAAAGAATTCAAGAAATTAAACACCAAGAAACCAAATAATACAATCAAAAAATGGGAAGTAGAGCTAAACAGAGAATTTACAAAGGAGGAATCTCTAATGGCAGTGAGACTTTTGAAGAAATGCTCAACATCCTTAATCATCAGAGAAATGCAACTCAAGATGACTCTGAGATTCCATCTCACACCAGTCAGAATGGCTAAGATTTAAAAAAACTCAAATGACAGCACATGCTGGCAAGGTTGTGAAGGAAGGGGAACACTTCTCCATTACTGGTGGGAGTGCAAACTTGTACAACCACTATGGAAATCAGTCTGGCAATATCTTAGAAAAGTTGGAATAGCCAGCCCTACCTCAAGACCCAGCCATATCACTTCTGGGTATCCACCCAAATGATTCCTCACCAAACACAAAGACATATATCCTAATCTCTGTTCATAGCAGCCTTATTTGTAATAGCTAGAAACTTGAAAAACCCAGATGTCCCTCAACTGACGAATGGATAAAAAAAATGTGGTACATTTACACAATGGAATACTACTCAACTATCAGAAACAAGGAAATCATGTAATTCGCAGCCAAATGGATGGAACTAGAAAAGATTATCCTGAGTGAGCTAATCCAGACTCAGAAAGATGCTCATGGCATCTACTCACTTATAATTGGATTTTAGCCATATAGTACAGGATAACTTTCCTATAACCAATACACCAAAAGGAGCAGGAACATAGACTTTGTTATCTATCAAGGGGACAATTTGCCCTAAGGGTGCTACCATGTAGGCCCCCAGTGCAAGAGCAAGCTCTTAGCCCACATATGACTGTTGAGCTGAGAGTGGCTGATTTGTAAGGACACTCCACATAGGAGGAGTGGAATGGGTGAGAGAGGAAGGAGAGGGTGAGAGGGTAGGACAGGGAGGGGTGGAAAGAGGGCACTATGATGGAGATGTAACTTGAAGTAATAAATAAACATTTTTTAAAAAAGAAGAAACAAAACATATCCAGGTTGGAATTTGTGTTTCCCAATGGGGAATAAGGAAGAGCAATATGTAACCAAGTATGAGTACTGAGTCCTCAAGGGAGATTAAGCAACTAATCACCTTAACATTCACTGTCTCACTTCTTTATCCTTTTAGTGACTCTCAAGATACAGCTCAAAACGTTGCTAATAAACTTCCTTGTTGGTTTATTTCCTTTTATGGCAAGAGAGGTAGAGAGATGTAAAGCAGCTCCAGAGACACTCTTGAAGGAATAATGGTCTGATAAATAAATACAAGAAGGGGTTTTAGTCAAGATCCTTTTCCTGTGAAAACTATAGGATTCAGGAAGGAAAGGGAGAGTGACCTCAAGCAGTTATTATTAATTGTGCTGGAATTCTTGATCCACTACTAGGAAGGACTTTGGTGATGAATACCGAGGGATATCTTTCCCAACTATAATATTTCCAAGATGTTCTCTGTCTTCCTCTCCTGCCTCAGCCATGTATATTGTGAGAATGATTATGAGAACAAAAGCTTTTTCCTAGAGACAGAAGCAATAAAATGAAATTTGAAAAATTTTCCAACTCAGAATGTGTGGAAACTGTGTTCATTGTTTTCATTGGCCCAGCCATTGCTTCTGTAAAAATGCGAGCCATGGGTGCTTTGTAGATTCCACACTTGGTTCTTCTGATCTTCAAGGCAGAGTGTGCTTGCTCTTTGGCTTCAAAACCTAGGTGGGAGGCCTCAGAGCCAAGGGCTTGCTCTGTGAACACAGAGTCCTGAGCCGAGACAGGAACTAGGTGATTTCCTGGTCTGTTGTTCTCATGACATTTGATGCCCCGCCTTACCCAGAGAGACTCTAGGTGCCAAAGATTTGGCTTATAGAGTAGGAAGGAAGGAAGGAAGAATATTAGTGTCTGCACACTGAGGTATTGCTTTGCTTCTATGATAATCTTCTATGCCATGATACTTGAGCCAGAATCCTAAACTCTACACAGTACCCCATATAAGTTGTTTCAATTGATTGTCATTATATTTCTGCACTTCAGCACCATAAAATGATGTGGTTCCCATTTATATATGGAGGTATAAGAGTGTGATAAAATGGATGATCTGGGAAGAAGCTATAAAAATCAATGCTAGTATTCAGGTAGAGATGGTACAGAAGAACGGACATTATCCACAGTGAGACTGCACACTAGCAGATGGACTCATGTGCACTGCCTTTGGAGCATACAACTTATTCTTATTCTTATTTTTATTATTATTATATTATTATTATTATTATTATTGTTGTTGTTGTTGTTTCAAGACAGGGTTTCTCTGTTTAACAAAGCCCTGGATGTCCTGGACTCACTTTATAGACCAGGCTGGCCTCAAACTCACAGAGATCTCCTGCCTTTGCCTCCCAAGTGCTGGGGTTAAATTAAAGGCATGTGCCACAACTCTTAAATTATATACTCCCAAATGCTGACATATATGACAGCTTCCCATTCTTTGATAACTTGATTCTAGTGTTTCTATGAGAAACACTTGAGTACAATTTTGTTTGAAAAAACTAAAATATCACTTTCATTTAATTTCAAATGTCAAAGAAGACTTAAGAGCTAGATGCTGGGATGTAAATCTGCTAGCTTAGTGAAGCCGAAAAAGTACCCAGCTAACATTCCTATTCCATCAATATCCCAGCCAAACCCCCTAAGTTAAAAAGCCCAGAAGAACCTAGAGGAGGAAGCCTAGAAGGAGAACACCCCAGAGGAGAAAACCCAAAGGAAGAAGAACTCTGAAGGATCAAATTCTAAAGGAACCAAAAGGAAGCTCTGAAGGAACCTGAAGGAACTCCAACTCCTCCATGCTGTCTAAATACTTCCTTCCAGCTCAATGTCCCTCCTTTCTGTTTAATCCCTGTCAGCTGGTTTCTTTCTCTGTATCTTTACCTAGGGTTAACTTTATTTAATGCTGTGTATAGCAAGTTCTTAGATTAAAGGTGTGTTCTTAGAGGTGAGCCACACCATAATCATTTGTTTACAATAAACAGAAAACTCTTGGATTAAAGGTGTGTACTTAGAGGTGAGCCACACCATAACTATTTATTTACAGTAAACAGAATGCTCTAGGATTAAAGGCTGAGCCATCCCATAATTAGAATCACACTTTTCAATTCACAAACTTGGGGTTCACAGTGTGATCAAATATTTTGCAACAGTAAAGCTACAAGATAGTTATATAATAACTGTTGATACAGCATTTATATAAAACAAATTATAAGACTAAGAAATTGGAGAGGGTGTTGGGAAGAAAGGAAAGTTATTTCAAATACTAAGCTTATCTTCCATCTTAAAATACGTAAAAAGGAACATAGAACTTTATGTAAATGACAAAATATTTTACCCAAAGTAATTGCAAAATGTACCCTGAAAGTTAATTCAAAACATTTGCTATTATTATTTTAAAAAAAAGCATGGTAGGAATTATGAAGGACTTGCCTACCCTATCTTGACAGAGCTATGCTGTTGACTTACCTGCTTCCAAGTTTTGTCCTTTTTGGACAGCATGCTGTCTATAGTTTGAAGCAAGGGATTTTTCTTTCCCAGTGACAAGCTTGCCATTAATGCAACTATCTCCAATTGGAGATTATTTGATGCTCATTATCTACTTGGA
Source organism: Lophiomys imhausi (assembly GCA_907164525.1). Taxonomy (NCBI): domain Eukaryota; kingdom Metazoa; phylum Chordata; class Mammalia; order Rodentia; family Muridae; genus Lophiomys; species Lophiomys imhausi. The sequence continues at coordinate 1,915,887 of CAJQZJ010001079.1, forward strand.
GTAGAATAGGGGTGGTTTCAGGAGCTGACATGTCTCAATTTAAAAAAAAAATTCCTGTTAAGAAAGCATTTTTGAATGCCATATTCTACAGATCTCATGAGGTTTTTGAAGACCATCTATCTATCTCTGTATATTTGGATAAGCAACTATTGCTTGTCTCTTAGCAACTTGATTTCTGATTAACTTAGAAAATATCTGTGATAGATTACCCTAGTACCTAACAAAATGACATGCTTGAATGACTATTAGTTTGTATTTCTTAATTATCCTAAACAGTTTATGGCAGTTGCTAATTAAAGGCCAAAACTTCACATTTCATTTTTAAGCATTACCTAGGTACATACCTTAAAAAGAGTTAACTTTAATTTTGTATCAATCTTACAAAGATCAATACCAATGTAGTCAAATATAATCTTAATTTTGTATCAATATACAAAGATTAATACTGATGGATGTAGCCAAAGTCTTCCAGAATTCCTGCTTTACAATTAATGTCTGTCAGAAAAATAAGGCCAAAAGGCTGAAGATAGATCTAATGTATGGAGAGAAATTGGGAACTGTCCAGGCAGGCAGTTGTCTGTCATTTCTTAGTTTTGGAAGCTGCTGGCCCTGCACTTCCTGTAGATTCAGATATATTTATCCTTCTCAGGTCTCTGATGTGGTTGAAGACTATATAGTAATAGTCTCATAGTTAAATTTTGAGTTGTTTAAGAATTAAGAGGGTGTTCTGGATCTAAGAAGATGTTTTTAAGTTGGTGGTGCAAGTTAGGATGGTCGCTGAGTTGTATATAGAACTCTAAACTCATGGAGATGGATGTGTAGGAGAATGTTAAAGTCAGCTGTCAAATATGTGTGGACCGATCATTGGGAATGTATGTTATGCTTTATAATTTTCATAATTGTGGCCTAATTATTTTTGTTGTTTTGTGTTGTATTTGTTGTTATAAGAGAAAGGGCCATTTGTTGGACTGAAAGGGGGAGAAAAAGATATATCTTAAGCTCAAAAAAAAAAAAAGGAAACGGATGGGGGATGTGAGGGGAAAGAGGGTGAGAGGGTGGGACCAGAGTGGGGAGTAGGGAGGGGATTGTGATTGAGATATAACTTCAAGAAATAAAGAAAATTATAAAGAAATACATATAGGAAAACAATATACTAAAATCGCCTTCAGTATTACATTAAAAGCAAAATATAAAAAAAAGGAAGGAAGGAAGAGAGAAAAAGAGACTATGAATTAGAAAAACCTTGGTCTGTGTCCTAGAGTATTTATTTATGGACTCATCAAACTAGAGTTAGTCATGCAAAAAGCTGGTTAATCTTCCCTGACTGCAAAATGCCAATAGTAATGTGTTTGGAAGGAAGAGTGCAAACTGAGATGGAAGCCAAGTATTGAGACCATGTTTTGTATTGATTCCCTGTCCTGGTTAGGGTTTTTATTGCTGTGAGGGGACACCATGACCACAGCTCTTATAAAGAAAAACATATAAAATGAAAACACTTATTTGGGAGTGGCTTACAGTTCAGAAGCTTAGTTCATTATCATCATGGGGGGAAGCATGGTGACATACAGGCAGACATGGTGATGGAGAGGCATCTGAGAGTTCCAACATCTTGATCTGCAGGCAGCAGGAAGAGAGTGCCTCACTAGGAATAGCTTGAGTGTCTGAGACCTCTAAGCCCACCCCATTGTGACACACTTCTCCCAATAAAGCCACACATACTCCAATAGTGAGAAAATACTGAACCAAAGCAAGACTGAAAACCAGCTGGACAAACTTCAAAGTCTGCATCTCCATATCTGACGCCAAAGCTCTCTCCAGACTTCTAAGCTCTTTCTGGTTTGTTGACTCTAACACACTTCTTTCTGTTGGGCTGGTTCCACTCCCTGTTACCAGCTCTCCTAGGCAGGGATCCCAGGCTCTGGCATGTCCAACATTTAGAGTTTAAGGCAATCCGGGCTTTACTTTTATAGCTTCATACAATGGTCTCTCTTGGTCTCCATGAAGGGAAGCCCCTGACATACTCTTGGCATCACTGGTTTTCTTTAGTTGCTGAAGGAGATTCCATGACTATTTTCTTCTGTCCTTGGCTCTAAAGCCAGAACCACATGGCTGAAGCTGCCAAGTTCTATTGCTTTGTGTGGCTGGAAGACGCCTCCCTCATTCAAACACATTTTCACCCGATTTATGTTTTAGATGATTTCCTTCACTGTCTAAGTTTGGATGTCCTGAAAATTGCTCTGTAGATCCAGCTGGCTGTGAACGCCGAAATCTAACTGCTTCTGCTTTCCCAGTGCTGAGACTAAAGACGTATGCCACCATGCCTAGCTCTAAGCTTTGCTTCAATTCCTTTTCAGAAGTTGAAAGCTTAGCTGGGTGGGATCTAGCCCTGAGGTCACCATTCCCTTTATTCCATTTAATATCAGAATCTGCTTTAATCTTTTTATCTCCTTGAACACAGGACTCAGTTCCAGTCTACTTCCTGGTGCCCCTTTTCTCCTTGAACTGTACACTGTGTTTTTTCTTGCTCAGCTTTCTCCTTTTCATTATAGATCTTTACAACAACCACACGACAGAGTTAACACTAGGCTGTTCTGAAATTTCCTCTGCCAATGAAACTAATACAATACTCTTGAACTTGATCTCAGGCAGACTTTTCAGACAAGGGCAAGAATCAGCTACATTCTTCACCAAAATATACAAGGAAATTCTCTAGGCCACATACTAAAAATTTTCTTCTCTGAAATCTCTTAAGTTAGGCCCTCATGGTTCAAATCACCCTCAGCACCATTATCTTCCATGCTCCTACTATTATGATCCATTAAGCGGTGCTTAAAACATTCCATCACTTTTGTAATCCAAAATCCCTAAGTCCACATTCCACTAAGCAAAAACATGCTCCAGCCTATCACAGCAATATGCCACTCCTGGTACCAACTTCTGACTTAGTTAAGATTTCTATTACTGTGAGGAGACACCATGACCATGGCAACTCTTATAAAGGAAAACATTTAATTGAGGGTGGCTTATAGTTGAGCTGTTTATCATCATGGGGGAAAGCATGGTGACATGCAGGCAGACATGGTGATGGAGAGGTATAAGAAATTTTTAAATCTTTATCTTCAGGCAACAGAAAGAGAATGTTTCAAACCATTAGGCCTGGCTTGAGTGTCTAAGACCTCAAAGCCCACCACTGGTGACACACTTCTCCAACAAAGCCATACCTACTCCAACAAGGCCACACCTTCTAATAATACCACTCGGCCATTTTTATTCAAAACACCATACTTCTTATTGAACCTCTGACATTTGCCTTTCAGTTTTTGTGTAACATGGTGGGAACTGGATGTATAACATGTTGGGAACTGGATGCATATGGGAAAAACACCAGCCAGAAGAATAGTCTGCGGAAGTAATGACACTTGGTCTTCATACCCACTTAAATGAAACATCTTTATAACTAGACATTAGGATCAGATGTGCAAAATCTGGTCACAAACTCTCACTCGTGGGAAAGTGCTTGCCAGTTTGCTATCACCTATTTTCTGTATAAACCACCCTTTAATATCAGTCTCCAGTCAAGAACTTGACAACAGTCCATTCTTTCAGTTAGTTTATTTTAAAAGAAAAAGTCAATTTCCTTCCTTCAACTTTTATCTTGCTTCACTTGGCTTGTTATATGGTAAACAACTAGGATTGGTTTCAGGTCCTTGACATGGTTATACAAGGTGATTCATCCTAAGGCATGTCTGTTGAGGGCTGGGGTGAACCAAAGATTTCTCTCAGGCTTGATGTCTGAAGAGGAAATATAGTTCCTTGTCTAAAACCAGGGACGTTATTTGCAGAGCCGGTTGTACACTGGGATCAGGGTCTTGAATTATTTTTTCTTCTGAGGCCCTTATGTTTGGAAGAAACATGGTTTCTTCTCTAAACCAATAATATGCTTGGTAGACACAGCAAAGGCCTGGGGATGAAACCTTGGGGGGAACTATGGCTTCAAACTCTGAGAAGCCAACTCTTTCCTTCTCTTTTGTAATAATATTCTTGAGATATTCTGTGTTCCCCTTGTGCAATACTGTATGATTAGCTTCCCACTGATTTAGTCTCATTATATAATAGTTTCTGTTGACTTGCTCAAAACTCCCTTAGTAGCCTGTCACTGTATAACAACTTGATGGTCCAAGTCACAAGTCAGACACAAGTGCTATCCCATAGGAATCTCATGCTGGGCATCAACTTTACTGTGAAGGATTTCTTTATAATTTTCACACGATTACATGCTGAGACCTAGGGCACTTGTTTTGTGAGTCATCTATGATGAATATTCAGTTGCTGTGATGGCTTTTGGTTTTCTGTACATTATTTTTTTTTCTGACGACTAATATAAAGCTTGGAAAGAATCTGCTACTAAGACATTGGTTCTGTTTCTTTCACTGAAACCAATGACCAGGTGTAATCGGGAAAACAAGCTCATGCTTCATGTTAGACTTCCTGTCTGCTTCTTAATCATGTACTTGTCTATTTTTTTATACTATTCCACTCCAAAATTTAGGATACCTTGTTACAAAAGGAGGATTTCCTTGTACAAAATGTACCAAAATGAAGGTTTATCCATTCTGTATGGTATTCAATTACTCTACTGTATACACTATATGCGACCTTGTCACTACAAACAACAAAAATATGCTCAATTTGCTATGATTAAGATCACTGCAGTTGATACATTTACAGTAGTATTTTTCCATTCCATTGAATTGCCTGCTGCTTGTAATCTTTCAATAATGCATGGTCTCTTCTATTTCCCTCCCTCCCTTCATTCCTCTCCCTCCCTCACCTTTCCTCCTCTCTCTGTGAATATAGTATGTATAGTGTGTACTACATGTATGTGCATGGGTGTGCTCACGGGTGTCTTCCACATTTGTCTCTCCACCTTCTTGTTTATTTTTTTTGATATATGGTCTGTTACTAAACTTGAAGCTCCCTATTTGGGACAGACTAAATAGTCAATAAGCTCTTGGTGCTCCCTGTCACCACCCTCCAGTGCTTCTGTTGCAGAAGTCTCAAGCATCCATGCCCAGCGTTTGCACAGTACTTCGGATCTAAACCCAGGTCCTCATATTTGTTCCACAAATAATTTTAACTATTGAACTATTCCTTCTCCTTTTGTTGTGGCAGAAGCTCATGTTGCCCAAGGTGGCTTTGAACTCACTGTATAGCTAAGGATGCTACTGAACTTCTGATTCTCTTCTTCCATCTCCTGAGTGCTTGTATTACATGTATGTGCCACCACAGTGGCGTACATGCCACATCACATTTTATGTGGTGCTGGGCATCACATACAGGACCTTACACATGCTAGCTAAGAAGTACACAACTAAATGAGCTCTATCACCAATTTGTTTGCTCTCTTCTGTGTAGGATAATGCTCCCTGCAGCGGAGGGATAAAAAGCGTTCTGTTTTTGTTGTGATGTTGCTTTTAATTGCTGGCAGTTAACAATAGATGAGAGCAGCATCAATATTTAAGGTCGTTGAATGCAAAATGCTTTAGCACAAGACAATGAGTTCTTCATGTAACTTTCAAGTATCACATATATGATCATGATCTTTCTTTTGCTTGTTCTGCCTCCCCCTTCAATAAGCAACTTTCTTTCCATTTGTTTCATGTTCTCTGTGTCAGATGACTAGGCCCATACCTATGACGAAGGGTTTTCTATATGAATTTTCACATCAGAAGCTTTGTATAAATTTATAGATAGTCCTTTCTTCCTCTAGTAGGAAATTATAAATTAATTACATCACATTTCAGTTTTATGTGCCTCTGCACTTGAGCAGAGCTGAGCATCTTTTTGACATTTAACAAACTGTGTTTAGCAAGAAGTATTTTATGTCAAAGATAAATACCAGCTTCAGCTACTTACAATAGAATGCCTTCATTTATATAATATATACAAATATTTCAAAAGTAAACACATATGCTACCAATACTGTAAGTAAATTACTATACTTTTCAGACACTTCAATCACATTTTATGTAGCTTCTCTGAATTATTTTATACACTTGAGTGTCCACAAAGATAATTACTATGAGTCAATTACAAAGAAATGAGCTACCTACACCCTGGCTGCTGGCAGTCTACATTTTATCCCTTCTTTTTGGGGTATTGATTTGACATTAAAGAAAATGGCTTTCTAGGTGTTCTTAGTTTCTGTCTCCATATAAACTTATTTGTAATCTTCATTATTTCAAATAACTTTATACTTTAAAAGTAATGTAACTAGAAAATGTTTATTTATAATGGTAGGATTTTTAGGGCATAAATTTGCTACATGGAAAAATGTAAGGAAATAATGTTTTAATTAGTAATTAGATCCCTATATGTCAAAAAACACTGAGTAGCGTTCTGTCTATATCATACCCAACCTTCAGGCCCAGTCCAGCTCTCACTACTTGCCATATGGCCCAGCCCATCATATCCAACCTGCACATTCCTCAATAACTCAGAACTAGCCTGGGCTCCATTTCCAGTTCTCCAAACTAGTCAGGTGAACCCCATCCACACTTTTCCCAACCATCTGGCTTGGATTAGAACACACATTCCACACTGTTGTAGCTTTCTGTATAGATGTACTAGTACTTTTGTGGTCAGTAACCAATAGCTATCTAATTGGGCTTAAGGCCCACTCGACAGGAGAGAAAATCTGGTTCTGGAAACCTAGCCAACAACCTGGGACTAGTGAGGGCTTGGAACTTCGAGGAAAACCGACTAGTACCCCTTCAGTAAGCCAGTACAATTCTTAACTGTATTCCAAATACTTATCTGTATGCTCAGAGATTAATGTAGCTCTCAACTCTCACAAGAGAAACTTTTCTTTGCAACAGATGAGGACCATTACCGAAAGCCACAACTGGTAAAAAAAAAAAAAAAAAAAAAATGCAGAAAGCAATGCATCATGGGGTACCCAGGCCCAGTCAATACATCTACAACACAAGCCCACACCAAAGGTTCATGGTATGTCTTAGAGTTTCTATTGCTGCAACAAAGCACAATGCCCAAAAAGTACGTCGGAGAGGAAAGGGTTTATTTAGGTTACATGTGTGCGTTGCTGCTCATCACCAAAGGAAATCAGGACAGGAACTCAAGCAGGGCAGAAACCTGGAGGAGGGAGCAGATGCAGAGGCCATGGAGGGGTGCTGCCTAAGGGTTCGCTTCCTCTGGCTTACTCAGTCTGCTTTCTTATAGAACTCAGGACCACCAGCAGAATGATGGCACCACACACAATGGGCAGGCTTTCCCCTACTGATCACTAATTGAGAAAATTAGTACAAGGGACATGATGGAAGAAAGAGTGAAATGATTTTAAGAGCCAAAGGACCTTGAACTCTGTTGCATGGCTGTGTCTTCTAGAAATGATAGGAAAGCTACACTTAAGATACTCCAGCAATGTGGTTGCCTAACGAAGACCAGAACAGTATAATACCAATAGGCATGTTAGGGGCCCCACCACTGGAGAGATAGCTAAGCTCTCTCCATGTCTTTTCAGACAACTGGAGACGGGTTCCCAGTCTATGTATCAGGCTGTTCACAACTTCCTCTAACTTTAGCTTTAGGGGATTGGAGCTTCTCCTTTAACCTCCATGGAGACTCATGTGCAAGCATTTGTGCAAGCATACACAAATAAAAAATAAAATTAAATCTTAAAAACTAGTAAGCTCACTGAGAATATGCCTTCCTAGTAAATCTAGTAAGCTCACTGAGAATATGCCTTCCTAGTAAATCTATGTTGACAAAAAAGTCTTCTTTCTTATTTTCCTTTGGCATGTAAGGATTTAGAAAATGGTTGAGACTTGGGCTTCCAGATCTCTGTGCATTTCCTGAATCATGCAAGGAAGTTAAAAAGTTAAATATGTAAATATTAAATATGTGAAGTTAGAATTAAATATGAAATACACATATTTACAAGTGAGGTAGAGAGGAACACTTTTCTCCGTCTCAAGGTGACTTTGGCGCTTTGTATTTATTGGTAAGAGGAAAGAATTTCACATCTTGAAGCTCCCCTGATTAACCAATGCTCTGCTGAGTTACTTGACTGATGATGGGCTGAGGTCCTGGACCCTGGATCAGGGATAGCAGTGATAGGAGAACCAGCAAGTCTGCTGCCCCACGTGATTTTGTGAGATAGCTATCCCTCATTTTGTTTGGATTTGACTTGGTTATTAAGTATCTTTTATACTTACCTATGAATTTTAGAGTTCTTACTCTTGTTTTTGTCAAGAAGGTTATTAGAATGATTTGAATCCATAAGTCAGGCCTTGTAATATTTCCATTTCACAATATTAATTCTGCTAATCTATGTACATGAAAATGCTTCTGTTTTTATGTTTCAGTCAATTTTTTGTTGTCATTTTATAGTTTTAATTTTGGAACTCATCTCCTTTGTTTCGCTAGATTAACTGGTTGGTATGTGTTTTTAAAGGACATTGTAATGGGATTGTTATACCAGTTTCTCAGCAAGTGCATTTTGGTGCCTAGAAAAATACTGATTTTGTTTGTTTGAGTCAGTGATTCTCCTTGTGGTACAATCTGACATCAGACCCTGCCATGCAGCTCAATTTTCTTGGCCAAGGTGAACAATCTTGTCAGTCAGGAGAGAAGTCTATATGGTTTACTCAGGGGAAGACAGCTGCCCAGCCTTTAGTGGAGATACTTTTAAACACAATTTCCAGGTTTTTTTTTTTTCAATCCAATGAAGTGGTCCCCATCTTTTAAGTGAAGAATTAAGGTCATTTATACACAGGATTATTACAGAAAAATATGCACTAGTTCCTTGTTTTATTGCTTTTCTAGTGCTGGATTTTAAGTTCCCATTTACCTGTCTTTAGTGAGATTTATTCTTCCCCATATTCTTGTGATTTTTGTTAATCTCTCTCTTCTATATTCAGCATTCATTTACATATCTTCTGCAATCCTGACTTAATGACCATGAATTCTTTCAGCTTGTGGTTACATTAGAAGGTCTTTGTTTTTTCTTTAATTTTAAGGGTGACTATTGGGCGTGGTGATCTGGGGTGGTAGTTATTTTTCCTTCAGTACTTGAAATATATAATCCCATATTCTCCTGGCTTGAGGTTTATACTAATGACTTAGCTGTTACTCTGATAGTTTTGACTTTACAAGTGACTTGATGCATCTCTTTTGTTGCTCTCAACTTTCTACATATTATTATTAAAATGCTCTTGGCATTTTAACCGTAACAAGAGATGACACGCTACTTACTGTTATGTCGGTTTTGAGTCTTGAGTGCTTCATACACCTGGATGTCCCATATTTCCAAAATCTGGATAAGGAGTTCTGATACTACTTTACTAAATAGGTTTACTGTGCCTTTAACTTTTTAGTGGGCCCATCTATATGAAAATTCCTAATTAGGCATTTTAGTCATGGACCAAAGCTCTTATGTATGAATGCCCTAATTCTTAACCTAGTCTTTGAGTTCTGTATTCTATCTTCTCCCTGTTTCCTTGTACTTGCTTGGTGCTCAACTGACTTTTACTTCACTTACAAAGTTTTCATTATCAAAAATACTGCTTCGTATTTTCAGAATATCCACTTTTCTTGAACTCTTCTTTTATACCCTACATATTCTTTTATGTTTTATTAATTTGTTTATATACATCTTGTTTAAGTTCATTGCTATTTTTAATAATCTCTATGTTCCTTCTGTAGTATTTCTTCTGCTTTAATATCACTGGCCCAAGTTACTAAAGGATTTTTGATTTTTGGAGAACTTATGCTGTCTCATTTTCTAATATTACTGTTTCTATATTAGGATTGTTAAAATACTAGCTAGAAGTAATAGTCTCTCCCATTTCGTGTATGGCCTTTACTGGGGTTTTGATGTGACTAAGTTGTGGCTAGATTGTCGTACAGTTTCTAACAACTTGGCTAGGGGTATATCTCAGTAGATAAGCATTTGCCTACTACTCTCTGAACACTGGGGTCCATTTCCAGCACCACCCACTGAGAAGAAAATTGTAGTAACAACCTGCAACATGTAAGCAAACCAAACAGAATAAACTAACCATTTAAGAACAGCTACAACCACAATACTGGTAGCAACAGAAATGCAAAGATAGTTAGAGAGTAATAAAAATAATATTAAGTAAAAGAATAAGGAAAATGATTTTAAAAGGAATACAAAAAGAAAAGAAAATATGAACAATAAATAAATGGGGAAAGTGAGAACTAAGAGAAGAGGGAAAATCCAATTAAAGAGCTAAATAGTGAAAAACACTGAGTAAAGGAAAAATTTAAAAAGTGAAAGAAGAGGAAACAGAGGGGTAAATGATCTAATAAAAATATTAAAGCAAGAGACAAAGAAAGGAAGAAGAAAAGATCTAAAATGAAACATTAGTATACATCCAAATGATTCCTCACCAAACCACAAGGACATCGCCTCATCTATGTTCATAGCAGCTTTGTTTGTAATAGCTAGAAAATGGAAACAACCCAGATGTCCCTCAACCAAAGAATGGATAAAAAAACAAAACAAAACAAGAAAACAAAAACAAAAACAAAAAACTGTGGTACATCTACACAATGGAATACTACTCAGCTATCAGAAACAATGAAATAATGCAATTTGCAGCCAAATGGATGGAACTAGAAAAGCTCATCCTGAGTGAGCTAACTCAGACTCAGAAAGATGCACATGACATCTACTCACTTATAACTGGATTTTAGCCATATAGTACAGGATCACTATACTACAACCAATACACCAAAAGGAACAAGAACATAGACTTTGTTACCTGTTAGTGGGACATTTTGCCCTAGTAGTTCTGCCATCTAGGATAAAATAAAATACTCAGCTATCAGAAACAAGGAAATCATGCAAATTTCAGCCAAATGGATGGAACTAGAAAAGCTCTTCCTGAGTGAGCTAACCTAGACTCAGAAAGATGCACATGGCATCTACTCACTTATAACTGGATTTTAGCCATATAGTACAGGATAACTATCCTGCAGCCAACACACCAAAAAGATCAGAAACATAGACCTATCAAGGGGACAATTTGCCCTAGGGGTGCTACCATGTATGCCCCCAGTGCAAGAGAAAGCTCTTAGTCTGCATATGACTGTTGAGCTCAGAGGGGCTGATAAGTAGGGACACTCCACATTGGATAAGTGGGAAGGGTGGGAGAGGGTGGACAGGGTTGAAGGGTGGTGGAACCCGAACCCGGAGGGGTGGAATGAGGGCATTGTGATGGAGATGTAACTTGAAGTAATAAATAAACAAATAAAATGAAATGAAACAAAGGAGAACAGATGGAAGAAGGCATAAAGATAATGAAAAAGTATTCATATGTAAATATTTTCTCTAAGTTAATCAGAAATCAAATTGCTAAGAGACAAGCAATATTTGCTTATCCAAATATACGGAGATAGATAGATGGTCTTCAAAAACCTCCAGAGATCTGTACAATATGATATTAAAAGATGTTTTCTTAACTTTAGATTTTTTGACATGTCAGTTCCTGATAGCAACCCACATTCTTCTCCAAGTAGATGATGAGCATGGAAGAATCTCCATTTGGAGATGACGACTGCATTAGCGGCAAGCTTGTCACTGGGCAAGAGAAAGCCCTTGCTTCAACTGTAGACAGAATGCTGTCCAAAAAGTACAAAACTTGTAAGGTAAGTCAACAGCCTAGCTCTGCCAAGACAGGGTAGGCAAGTCCCTCATAATTCCTGCTTTACAATTTATGTCTGTCTGAGAGACTGGGCCAAAAGGCTGAAGATAGATGCTCCAATGTATTGAGAGAAATTGAGGGCTGTCCAGGCAGCCAGTTGTTTGTCATTTTCATAATCATTGCCTAATTGTTCTTATTGTATTGTATTTATTGTTACAAGAAATGGAGTGTTTTATAGAACTAAAAGGGGAAGCTGTTGGGGGAAAAGATACACCTTAAATTAAAAAAAAAAAAGAGGCTAGGAGGGAGAGGGGGAAGAGGATAGGAGGGTGGGACTGGGAGGGGGAGAAGGGAGGAGGCTGTGATTGAGATGTAACTTGAATAAACAAATAAATGTTGAAAAGGAAATTAACTCATCCAATTAAAACAAATAGGGACCAGGCCTCTTTCAAGGTGGTTAACTGTGGGGTAGGGGTGAAGTCTCTCAGCCTAGGTAGTAACGCTTTCCCAATGGGTTCACCAGAGAACTTAGGTTGTGTGTTGTCTACATTGTTCTTTTTTCCTTTGGGTTATTTAACAAAACCAAGGGTCAGCACCTGCTGTTGCTGCTCTTGCTAAACCTGCTGACTTTGATGGGCAGGTGCAGACCTGAGCCTTCCCATCAGGTGTGACAACTTGGGTATCTGATGCCTTTGGTTGTGTCTGCTTAGGGTAAGGGTCTAGACAGAAGGTGTGTGTCCATCTGCCTTACGGAGAGGTAGGATGAATGCTGTGTTCCACTCTCTGTGTTACTTCCACAAGCAAGTAGTTATTTCTATTTCTCCTTCAGTCAGCCCCTTCTGGAGCTCCCACTAGGGGCTTCCCGACTGTGGTTCAGACTGATTTCGCACTAGGGGGAGATCGAAGCACTTTGGGTCCATTTTTACCCGCTTAGCCAGACAGGTTCTGTAGGTTGCACTCACTGGATCAGTACATGGCTTTTGTGGATGGTTCCCAGAAAAACAACTGTAAAACCTACAATTTTGACTTTCCAAAGCATCAAATGTGAGGTTCTTAACAGGCCTTCCAGACACTGTCCTGTGATTATTGCTTGGAAAGGAAAGAAAAATTCACAGTTAGGGTGTGCCCTGCAGATTGTAGGTGCCCTATCTGTTGAAGCTATAGTTCTGAACTGTGCTGTGGTCTGGGTGGGTTGTGTTCTTGGAAGAGTTTTTCCTATTTTATTGAATTTGTTTCTGCTCCACCTTCTGCTGTGATGCCACGGTATGATGGTTGGGTATGGTTCTCTGATCTCCTGTTCCTTTCTCTGAACATTAGGGGCTTTTCAAGTCTCTGTTCACAGATAAACTTCAAAGCCTTCTCCACGGTTATCCACTTTCAAAATGCTTGCCCCTGCTCTGACACCATCTCCTAAAAAGTCTCATGAGAGTTGGAATCATCTAATATGCCATCCTGGGGTCTCCAATCTTCTATTTCTTGACTAAATGACATGGATATTTGCTATGTAATAATACTTATGTTTACACAACTTAAAATTTTTTCCTTATTCGTGTATTCGTGCATAGCTCCAGATTGAGAATAAAATACCCTAATTTACTTGTTCTGAAATAAAATTTTCCTGCGTCAATTTTAATCTCTAGTTTTCCTTTAGCCTGCCAGAGGTTGTAGTGCATACTGTTCATGTGTTAAAGGTTGACAGGTAATGATAACCCATTGGTATGTCACTTCCACATGCCTTATTTGTTTTTACAATTATTAAGGCTGTGCATGCAAGATAACTGAAATTTTGAATGAAAAAATGTGTGTCTCTCAGTAAGACAAGCAGAGAAGCATGGTGACTGTGGCTCAGAATACTGTTTAATATTTGTCGTGTTTGTTTGAGCCCCCTTAAAGCATACAGATGGAAATACTTCACAGAACTTTTGAATGATGATCTAAACCTCAAAAACACATTGTTGGCTTAGTTGATTCTGTGGGCCATGTTCTCCTGGTGTCCTCAACGCCTCTTGCTCCTACAGTCCTTCCTCCCCCTCTTCTGATTCTCTGAGCTCCTCTGGGAAGGCCATTCTTTTCTGAAGTGAAACTGAGGAGAAGCGGATCTGGGGGAGAGTAGAGAGGAGCACCCAGATGAGTGGAGGGGGGAGGCTGCAATTGGGCTGAAATGTATGAAAGAAGGGTAACTAAATAATAACTAAATAAATAAATAATAAAAATGAGAGAGAGAGATATGATTATGGGGTCAGAAATGGGTTTGGGTAGGTCATTTCTTGAGAATCTGCCTATATTTATTCATTACGCATGTTACAACCACAGACGGGGTGACTTAAACAACAGTAATCTGCCTTTACAACATTCTGTAGGCAGAAGTCTGGGTCCAGTGCTTGGGACAATTCATCCCTTCCATTTATCCTCACTGCAGTCCCATCATCTCTCTCCTCTGGGGTTCTAAGTGGCTGTCCTCTTCCCTTGTCAAGCTTACTAGCATGACTAGTACTTTGCATAAGGCCCAACCCTAACAATCACTCTCATTTGAATTTAATTCCTCTTAAATCTTGCCTCCAAACAGGGTCACATTCTGATGGCCTAAGGATGTTGATGTCCATATCCTGTAGATTTTGTTTGTTTGTTTTGGTAGTGGCACCAACATGCAGGACCACAATGATAAATAAGACAAGGCCCAGAAACCATCTTTATTCAGAAGAAAGGAGGACAGGAACAGAGAGCAGGTAGCCTTAAGATGATCAATGCTACATCTAGAAAATGGCACAGCATTCAGCGAAGGTCTACATGGGTTGTATAAAGCATCTAAATTGGAAAACAGACTGGAAAGGAATGAAAGTCTGACTGCGTTGGGAGAGCATCATCTTTGCTGATGAAGATACAATGAGATCTGAAACAGTAGTGCACAGAAGTCTGTGGTAGCATGGTCTGAAAGCCACCCCACATTGTCAGTCTTCCTTGCCTTCTAAATATCAGTCTAAGAAAATGTTGAAACTTAACTGGAGGTGTTACGTCACTATCAAGATTATATTGTCTATATAGAATACTAAGTGTTATTTAGGTTTCTCATAATTGCTTGAGTTTGATGAATAGTTTCTCAAAATTTTAAATTAATTTTTATTTCTTGGAATAAAACTTTTAATATAACAACACATTTCTAATTTTGAGAAGTCCACCTTTCAGATTCTAGGTCATAATGTGTATGGCAATAGAGAAGTTCCTGTTCTATAGCCCAAGTAGATATTGTTTAATATGTCCCCTGTTTCCTTCTGGAACTTGCCTTGTTATATAAACACACTTTCTTGCCCACACTGATGGTATTGTCCTTCCAACAGTTGATTTTCTCTGGCAGTAGAATACTAAGTGTATAGACTTAAGCTACATCCTTTTGAATCACAAAAGTGACATTTGCCTATTGTTCTTTTTGATAGGCATTCCTTTAAGATGTGTACCAGAGTTTCACATTATGAGACTTTTATTTTACTGTTATAGTATTGTGAAACACTAAAAGTCCTTAAAACTCCTTGTAAAGCTGGTCTACCTCATTAGAAATTCTTGAGCAAAATGAGTCTACATCCTACAAAAAGTCGTTTTAACGATGCTACTAATATTTAGTAGGAATTAACAGTATAAATGCATATGTACACACTTTTGCTCTTACAATGATCACCATCACAGACACCTTGAAATCTGAAGAAGTGAAAAAAAAATCTTTCATAGATTTGGTGGATGTGCTAATAATAATCCAAAAGAGGACTATCTTGAATGTCAGAGTAGGAGATGAATTAATTGCTGACACAATGGTGCCTGACTCAAATCTCAGGTGCAGATGCAGGAATTTATGTGAAGTAATAAGAAAGCATGTAGAGTTTGGGTGCAAATACTAGTAGATGAGGATATGGAATATGGACACATTTAGCTTTGTCTTTGAAAATATTTATTTTCTCAGAAAATTTAAAAGGAATGTCATTAACCCTGAGGAACTCTGAAAAAGGTGCTGGATGCCAGCAGTGAATGGAAAATCGAAAAACACCAAAGCAAAGTGAGTAGGAACTAGAATTGTTTGGTTGTCATCTGCATTCATATGTGGTAAGGGAGTTTAGTCTGAGTATATGACTTTATCCAACCATGTTCATTTGCAAGGCGTAGGTAGAGGAAAGGAAAGAAGTTAAAGCCTTGGATTGGAGCTTCTGAACCCATGTGAAGAGCTTAAGGGAAGTGAGGGTTAATGAGAGCTAATAATGACTGGCCACAGTTGAGGCAGGCGGACTGGGGTTGCTGATGGTGTGCGGAAGGAGGAAAGGCTCCTGGAGAATGCACAGATGCATGATTAGGAAAGCAGAAAGCAAGACTTCGTAAGACTTAGAATATTTGAAATTGCACTTGACTTTGTCCATGACATGTTTACCCCCTAGGATTCTTCCCTAGTTGACATGCCCAGTTCTTACCTTCCTGTCATTGTCCAGGCATTAGACCCTGTTCTAAACTTTCTCTTGGTCTCACAAGCTGAGAAAATCTAATTTCTCTTGGTATGTTGTCTGCATTTCATTAAGTCCAGTTGACAGTTTATGCCTCATATTCCCTCTCAGTCCACAGAGAAATTGTGACACATTGTATCATCCTTCTGTGTATCTCAGCCACCTCTTAATCTCATAGCAGAATAATTACATCATAATGGTGATATAAAAATCAGTTTTCTGGCATCAAGTCTCCTTTACAACAAAGTTGTATATTATAAATAAAAAAGGCATAATAAATGGTAGCTGTTTGAGTCTTCTACCTCCATGAGCAATGTTCCCTCTTAGATGTATTTTTTTCCCTTTATTGGAAATCTCCCCTCCCTGTATTTCAGGTTTTCATTTACTTGTTAATTACTGAAAAAAAATTATAACTATTGTTTGGAAAACTTATGAAGTCATTTCCCTTACCTTTGTGTGTCTGTGTATGTGATGTGTATGCATAAGTTTGTGTGTATTTCCTTGTCTATGGATGGATATACTTCTGTGTCTGGAAACTTAAGGCTGTTGAAGGTTGTCTTCCTCAAAAGCACACCACCTCACTCATCTGAACAGTGTCTCTTAGCTGAACATGGAACTGTCCAAATTGCTCCAGGTATCCTTTGTCTCTACTGTCCAAGCTCTGGAATTAGCGGCTGGTGCCATGCCCTCCTGGCGTTTACTTCGCTTTTGGGTATCCAAAGTCCTATTATTACACTTGCATGTTGAGCACTTACCCACAAAGCCATTTCTCCAGTCCTGAGGTCAGTGACCTCCTTCCCTGCTCTGAAGTAGGCCTTTCCTCTAGTACTCATGTGTCCATGTCCACACCATCTCCACATTTCTGAATCAGAGGGAAAACTCATGTGGGGTTCAGTGGATGCTTTACCCTAAACAGATATAAATATTTAAAGTATTTTAATCTTTGATGGGGTGAGGAGAAGGTACATAATTGAGAGAAGAGAACAGAAACATAAAGGAAAGGGAAGTTGGTCTATGTTTTTATTATCTCCCACAAATTTGCTGCTTTTCTAGGAATAATAAAGTATTCCCTATCCTTTAACTTCTACAGTTTTGTTGGCAGCAACTGGGTATCAATGAGAACTAAATAGTAGTATTGGAGGTGCATATCCAGCCTTCTAAGGGTTCACATCCGTTGGGTAGCATGAAAGACATCTTAATTTTTTTCTCTCTATGCTGTTAAGCATAAAATAACCCTCATCCTGCACGCATACTTTAATTTTGTATAGATGTATGGCCCTTCAACAGGTTTTCAGTTTAATCTTATTTCTGTCCTAAAGAATTTTTTTCTCATGTCAACATTTATGTATATTTTTGGTTATGTTTATGTCTGATTGTGTTGTTAGAATATGAGGAATTTTTAAATATTAAAGCCAGGAGTGTGACAATGATACATTTCTATATTTTAGTGTGTTTGTACATAAATGATAATTATATGTATATATCCAAAGAAATAACCATAATCATATTAGTAGGCAAAGGCAAAGAGTTCTTTGTTTCAAGGTAAGTTAATGTTTAAAATACATTTTATTTTCAAAAGAAGGTCAGTTTTTACATATCATAATATTTGAGTTCCTTGAGGTATTAAGACATCATTGGTGATTGATAGGGCACAGATCAAGGCCTGTCGTCAGTGGTTTTGAGACTTAATCCTCAGGCTTTCAGTTCCTGGCTTTCCTGTTTGCACAGGGTGGCAAGAAGGCCCATTCTGTGTTTGCCATGAGCTGGACTTGGACCAAGGTAGATGTCAGAGAAATTGGACACTAACCTGATGTGCAGTAGATTGTCTTTGCCTTGCTATAATGTAAACACCTGTGCTGTCACCACTTGGTTTGTCAGTCCAACTGATGACAAGAGCCAGGGTTGAGATGGCCTACAAATAGACAGGCTAGAGATGCCACGACGGGCCTGATTGTGCGGCATGAACGGTCTGTGCGCATAGGTCCCAAATCACCACCATGAAGCTGATCCTTCTGTACCTGGCTGTGGTGCTCTGCACTTTTTGCAAAGGTAAAGAATTCGAGTCTTTTAAATTTCAGGAGTGCATGCATATTTGATGTCTGGTGTTCTCCACTTCTTTCTTGTGCTTCAGAGTAGGATAATATACAGGATACCACATTTTTTATTTATTGCAGATGTCACTTAAGCCTTTAGAGGTGATCTCAAGGGTGTGTGGGTGTGCATGTGTCTGTAGGTCTTAAGGTCCAGTCTTCATTCTCAGCACAGTTTATGCTTTGATAACTGTGGTTTGAGTACATTCTCATTAAGTCTAGAATGTTATACTGAGAATTGTTGTATTCACAAATTACAAAAGTATCACTTCTGAAAAGGTTGGTACGTCCCTAGAACAACATTTCGCAGGGAAAACATTTAGTAAACTATCTACTTCCTTGGATATTTCAAAAAGCTAGACTTACTGGTAGCATTCTGGTAAATTTTAAAAAAATAAAGTAAAATTAAAAATAGCAGTAGTTTTGTAGTCAATCAAAACGAAATTTATATGGTTTCCCCAGTCATGACTATACAGAAAGAAGAAAAAAATTTTAAAGTCCTGATAAATAGAAAAATTTTAGTCATAACTAAAGATATATATACACAAACATATATATGTCTGTACATATAAGAATATATATGTATATAAAACTATATAATATATAATGAAATATAGATGTGACACTGTGTACCTATATTTCTTATAAATTTTCTGAGCCCATTTTTATTTTCACTAAAAAGAGTCATAAAATTTATTAGGTCATTTAAAATTTTTGTTTTTAGCTAATAAATTACCGAGAAA
Organism: Lophiomys imhausi; assembly: GCA_907164525.1. Classification (NCBI taxonomy): domain Eukaryota; kingdom Metazoa; phylum Chordata; class Mammalia; order Rodentia; family Muridae; genus Lophiomys; species Lophiomys imhausi. Next base: position 1,934,888 of record CAJQZJ010001079.1, read on the forward strand.
ATATTAAGGAAAATAACATCAGATAAAATTTAGATTGTAAAATTTTAGGTCAAGGCTGTTGTGAGAAGAAGTACTGTATTGACCAATATTAACTGGTTATTAACTGGTAAGTTTGATTTGGCTCTGCATTTTCAACACTGGAATATCCTGGAATAGTGTGACTTTAGGCATAGCAGGCCAGTGAATTCCCTAATCACATGGGAGAATTTTATTAAATAAGAAAGCTCCAGAAAAACAAATTAGTTTGGAGTTCAGTTATCATACATAAAGAGGGGTTGCTCATATTAAAGTTTAAGGAAGACTTGAAGTAAAAGTATTTTATTCTCTTAAAACATGATATTATTCTTACTTTTTTAAGATGGGGGACTGGTTTTCAGTATACCATAAGGTCAGTATCTCTAAAGAATTCAATCTTTAGTTTGTGATGCCACGGTGGCCTTGGACCCTACACAGGGAAACAGAAAACACCCCTTGGTTTTGTGCTGAAGCTGCCTGACGACTCATTTACACCCTAGCCCTGATCCAAACTCTTCAAGACAGGCTGTTCTGAGATTTCCCTCTGTTTTCCTAATGCCAGAAGCTGTACCTAAGGGGGAGTAGGTGCTCAGTTCACACTGAATTTTCAGCTTGAGTACATGTGGCTCTTCTCTAGATCTGGGTTCCAAGGGTTGCATCTACCTTGGAGGGGAGCGTCTGCGGGGCCTCTGTGTTGGAGTGGTGGTTCTCTCCTCCCACTTCAGTTTAAGACAGAGTTTCCTTATCTAGGGAGGGCTGCCTGGGCTGTCAGTTCCCAGTCCTCCTTCTTACTGCTTCCATATAATCAGATGGGAGCAGTGTTGACCCAGAACACTTGAGTTGGTTTGTATGGCAGGAATGTACATCCCAGATGAGGCTGTGAAGATTTTAGCTAATAGGCAAGGCAAATAAACAAGAATTCAAGTATAGGATTTATGGCATCTCCATGTCACTGAAGGGGACCTAGGGACAAATTCTTGAGTGCAAACTACATTTCAAATAGTTCAAATTTGCCAGGAATTTACATAGCACTGAGAGTGTGAAAGTTTTCTTTTAAAGTATTTATCTTATATTGGAATCACCACTGTAAGCTATCTGTTTCTAGCATTTGGGTGAATATGCTTGAGTGTATTTTCAGGGGCCAATCAATACAAATTTTATCAGAACCCATGTGAAAACTTTTCTACTTAATAGGCTGTCTTTGGTGCTCATCTTAATATATGCCTGTAAGTTGGAGGAAGTTTCAATTTCAAGAAGTTTATTTAGTGTCACTTCATATGCCTAGAATTTGTTTGAATAACATGATCAATTTAGGCTTATAAAATTACATTTATTAGCAAAATAGAGGTTGGTGATTGGTACTGGATCTTTGGTGGATATGGATTTTGTATTAAATGAATTTATGAGAAAGTTTTATAATCTGTTTGTTTAGTATTAAAGGACAACGTTATTGTCTAAAGAAAGCAGTGATGTAAATACCCTGTACGGAAGGCACTTGTGTCTGGAAGAAAGAGATCCCATCTTTGATCTGTTGTAGGCTTTGGAAAGTCATTTAAGTGGTGGTGTTTGTTTCTTTTGTCATACAGAATAGAAAAATTTCCAGCTCATGTTTATCTATGAAAGTTACAATGCTAATGATTGGATTTCTATTATTCTTATTGTTGTTCTCTTATAGTAGAAAAAGAAAGCTAAAAGAGGGTAAATGTGCAGATGGGTGGATACATAGATTCTTACATTCGGAAATTAAAGCCAGTGAAGGAAACAAGAGTTAATAAAATACTGTTGCTCTGGGTATTTTTGAGACAGAGTCATTGACCTTAGAAGATGTGGATGTTGGTGGAAACTAGTAAAACTTCAAGAAGCTTAACAAATCTATGGTGAGGCTTGTATGTCACTGGATCAGGAATGCTGATACAGATTATTAATACAAAACAAAGGGCGTGTATTTCCTCATTTATTTATTTGTTCATTGTTTATTGATCCTCAAAACATTTTAATTTACCCTATTTGTCTTTTCTCTTCATTCATTGGTAGTACAAAGGTGTGTGGGAGCAACTGAGATGTGGTATAGGTGTTCTGGCTTAGGTGGAGTCAAAAATGATAGATTAAGTAAACAGAAAATGAAATGAGGATCAAAGAAAAGCTCTCCTAGTGATTTAAAGGCTAATATTTAGGCTTTGTGTATTAAAAGTTAAAATTTGAGATACATCTATTCTCTAGTGACAAATGTTGTTTTTGTTTTTTGTTTTTTTTCAAACAGTTAGAAATGTAGGAGGTAGGGTTGGAGTTGGCATCGGATTTCATGGAAGAGCTCATCAAAAAAATTTGCGATTTGGTCAAGAGAATATGAGAACCCAGAGTTCTGATGAGAATAAACATCACAGTGTGTCTGCTGGAGGTAACTGTAGTTGTTGGATCTAGTGGCTGTGTCTGTCTTCAATTTTCTTTACTAGTAATGGAAACTACTGGTTTGTGGCTCAAAAAAGGGAAGAAAGATTCTGCTGTTGGCTTTGGGGTTTGTGGTTTGAATTCTTTTGTTGTTAGTGTTTTTACTAACAAAATGCTTAGAATCAGATAATTTGTTGTGGAGGGTACATTTTCAGTGATTTAGATAGTATTATCTAATATTTGTGTATAAAATATTGGGATTCAGGAATATTTTAATATCCTCTGTGACATTATATTTATGTTCTGTAGGTAAAACTAAGTTGACAAGTGAGAGTAAACTTGCTGTTGGTGGCATTGCAAATTCAAACTTTAACTAAATGCTTCTGGTGAACAAGCTCTTGGAACAAGTGGAAGTTACATAATTTTGAGAGATGTCATGAAACATGTCTTATCTGTCAGTAAAAGTATTGCCTTTCTGCAAAAATTGATATGTATTCTACAAGGTGTCAGCACCTGAGGGATCACAAGGAGTTTCCGATATGTTTTTATAATAGCATTTTAATTTATATGAATAGGAAGTTCAGAGGCTTTAACTTTAGACTTCTTTATTTCTTTTATTTTGATTTTTCTATTGAGAGGTAACACTTGGTACTGCATTCTGGAAAGGGTAGAGAAAGAAGGTTGGAATTAAAAATATACCTGGCTAGGTCTACTACAAACGAGCTTAGTGACAATGATTTTAGTAAACGTAGAACAAACGATGCTGGAAAATGAAATGAAAGTGCTTTAGGTGCGTCTATTCCCTTTGAATTCACACTTATTGAAGTATTGTGGTCCTCACATGACAATGCTTCACATGACATATTTTCTGCACGTGGTGTGACTAGTCATATCAGAGCAGGAATTGGAAGCAGCAGCAGTGGGGCTGGATCAGGTAGGCTACTTAAGATGTGTGGGTCAGTGAGACCTAATTCACATCTCAGGTTGCAGACATCTGGGAGTAGCAAGGTGGGAACAATACTATCTGCAAACATGGATTTTTAGCTACCCATCAAGGTTTCCCTCAGATCCTGAGCACAGGAAGGACTTGTTACTCACAAGGATGTGAGGTACTGCTGTACTTAACCATGGCCACGCTCCTGTCAAGAATACACATTCACTTGGAATTTTTTTTGGCTCCCCACAGAGAATGTAGGTCCAGAAGTCTGTTGTCTAGCAGAAATGTTCATGTATCGAGAGGTTTTTGGATGATAATGTTTGCTAAACATCATCTGGCAATACATTTGAATAATCTAGTAGAATTTAAGGATGAGAAATGAGTGTAATCCAGGGAAAACGGCTTGGGTGTAGATCATTAATGACAATTACTTTGGGATCTAATATTGATGGAGTGAGAAGAAGATCTAGTGGGAATGAACACATGCATGTTCAACTGGGTTGTGATGCTACCTCTCACCAATTTATTAAGTTGGGCCCTCTAGAGGATTTTTAAATGGGTTCCAAACTTTAAAATTAATTTTCTAACTTTGCATTTTCATCTTTCATCAAAGGAAGTGAACCATTTTCTTAAGACCTGTAAATGGAGAAGGAAGAAGTAAATCTGTTTGGATTCTTCTGTTTCAAATCAACATTGACTATGTTTGTAGTGGTGTAGGTTTTGAGGAAAGTGTAAGACACAGTTCTGAGGACTCTCCATAACCCATGTTCATCAATAATCTAGCTTTGAAATCCCTGTCCAGATACAGTGAAGTCATGAAGACTAACTTATAGCCAAATCACACATGTTCAGAAGACAATTCTTTTTTTATCTTTTACAGCTGACACCTGTAAAGCACAAAGGAAGTTGTTAATAGATAAAAAATGATAGGATTATTTGGAAGCAAAGGACCAATGACAGTGGTTCAGACAGTCAAGTATCAGTGTGCAGCAGTCAGAGCTGAATTATGCTGAACTTGCACACCCTTGCTTATTGTCACTTGTGATGTTTGTCACTTGCAAAGACAAGGTGCCTTGGTACAGGGCTGATAGAATGAAGGGCAGAGATGAGGTTGGTTGTGATTCCACGGAAATGCTTTTTGCTGACAATGATCTTAGTGAACATAGAAAAAGATATCTCGGACAATGAAGAGTCTGGGTGTGTTTCCTCTCTGATAATTTATTATCAGGTGTTATTGATCACCAATACATAATAGATTCTACCAACAACCATATAATAATCAGGCTAAACTCTAAGTGGAAGAAGAGCAATTGGAGAAAAGAACTTTGGAGCCATGACAAAGGAGAGACATGAAGTTTTCTGGAACTACATTCAGAACTGGAAACTGGAAATGAATTTCAGGGATGATGCTGTGGCATACCCACTATCATAGGCTAGCTATTCTGAGGATTTTTTAAACAGGTTCAGAATACTTTGCTTTGTGATTTTAATTCCTACTTTCTATCACAGGAAAAGAACTAGTTTATCAGTTTTTTTTTTCACAAGACAAGGTCTGAGTGGGCTGATTGGCTCTGTTTGTTTAGAATTTGATGAACAGGAAACATATAAGTCCCAGGACTTTTGGTACCCATGATTCCAGTAATCACACTGTGGTCCTACATGTCCCCACACAGTGCAGTATGGAGACTGAGACACAGTCAAACCGCCCTTATGAATTCTATTTTACCTTTGCCAGGTGACTTAAGTGACAAGAGAGGTCCGCAATCATCAGGTGGAGTCTCCACAGATTCAGGAGACAGCCCC
>CAJQZJ010001079.1:1955030-1966262 GCA_907164525.1 Lophiomys imhausi
ACTTGAATTGTGAATCACACTGTCTTGGTACAGATGAGTTAGTACACTCAGAGTGAAGGACTCTTAACGCTGCAGGTATAGACCATAGAGTGTTGATGTTTCCTCTCTCAGAGCAAACTATTTGGGTTCATGTGTACTGAAATTTCACTGTCCTTATGCCAGTCAAGACATTTGACCGGTCGTATCACTCACGTGGAGAGCATGACAAGGGAGAAAGTCAAGGCAGTCATTGAGATGATGACAACATGTCTGCAGTAGATCAGGAAGTGTCCCTGAGAAGTGGGAACCAGGCAGATTTCAATCAAGTCAAATATTAGAGTATTTCATTTCTCTGAATATGAACAAATTTGAGTTATTTTAATTGATCATTGCTCAAGGAAGGGCAGAGTTTTATTGGTACCTCAAATTTCTGTTTGAACTTCATCCTCTGACAATAACCTTTGATATAAGCTCCTTTGGAATTTATGCTCAGGGTAGGCATTCAAAAAGCATAGAATTGAGGTTGGAACTAATTTGGATCCTGTATTTCTGTCAAGTCATTTTGGTGAGAAGGAAGGAATATAAAGGAAAAGCTGGTATGTTTTGTACTGTCAGGTAGTTAGGAGCAGATGTTTAATATGTTTGAATGCAAAGTATGAATATTAAATGTTTGATTTGGTTAATGATGATATAATGTTACCTCCTGCTGTTGGCAGTCATGAACAAAATGGACTGATAGCGTTACTGGAGGCCGTAGAAGAAGCAATTGAAAAGGGAAGAGTGGTGTCAGTGCCTCAGGTAGTCACGACTCAGTGACTGGCCTTTGAATTTGAACTACGCTGAGCATGAAGTCATTGTTTTAGTGACAGCAGAGTTTTTTATCAGTTAAAAAGTCTAGGGACCTTCGTAGAGGACTGGAAAATTTCAAGGCAGAGAATTATTTTGTCATGTATATGGGTCAAAGCCCTTTGCTGGAACTGATCTAAGTATCATGGAAGAAATTTTCCTCAAAAAAAGTAGTATCTGGATGTGTTTCTTGTCATATATTTGTTGATCAGGTGTTTTAGTCAAGTTTGCATAATACAGTGTGTCCTCAGTCTTCTAATTATTTTGCCAAACTGTGAATTTAAAAAATGGCTTCCATGTAGAGCATTTGATGAAAAGAATTTTCCTGCCACACCTGAGGAAAGTCGTAATCCTTCTGAAACTTTCCCCAAAGTCTCAGTGAGAATGCTGTGGAAAACACACTATAGTAAGCTGTATTTTTCTGAATGTTTTCAAATAGGTTTAGAACTCTTTATCTTGTGAGTTGAATTTTCATTTTCCTACAAATGAAAAGAGCTAGTGTGCCAGTTTTTCCATTTGACAGGTTCTGAATTGATATGTTGGCTTGGTTTGTTTAGACTTTGATGAACAGGAAGCATGTAATCCTGAGGACTCTTGGTACCCATGATCTCCAGTAATCACACTATGATCCTACTTGTCCCCTCACAGTGCAGCACTGAAGACTGACTCACAGTCAAACTATCCTTATGATTATGATTTTACCTTTGCCAGGTGACTCTAGTGACAAGAGTAGTCCGCAATCATCAGGTGGAGTCTCCACAGATTCAGGAGACAGCCCCACACCCCAGGATGAACCATCTGCTCGATCTGCTGGAAATGAGCAGAAAGTAGGGTTTAGCCATCAGGCCGAAGGGACTGGAACCTTCAGTGATGGAAATGAGAATGGCTTAGGTATCTTGACCTGTATTGTACTCCATATATATTCTGCTTATATCATGCACTCTTCTTTTAATTTTCTATGGAGGAGACACTTGCTCTCATCATCTGCTTTGAACTGGTTAAAAGATGAAAGGAACGTTACAGTGAAATGCAGACTTGAACTTTGAATAACATTGTTTTGGGGAGTATGAAGTAGGAAACTTAGTGTAAAGGGCTCTGACTAATCCTGTTATAAACCTTAGAGTTTTGATGTTTCTTTTCTAGGACAAAGTTTTCAATTTGTGGGTATTGAAAATTTTCTGCCTTGATTGTCAATTTTGACATTCTTTAGGGGATCTCTAAAATGAGGAGAGTGACAAATGATGGGAAAAGTAGGAATGGAAGGAGAGATTCCTTCTGAGGGTCAGGCAGTCCACCTAAGCAATGTGAACCAGGGAGATCTAAACCCAGTGAATATTTTAGAGCATTTCATTTCCCTGACTGGGAAGGAATTCCAGTTGTTTTAATTGATCATTGCTGAAGGAAGGGCATAAATAAATTCAAAGTAAATTTTCTGGTTAAAGTTAACTCTATGATGATAACATATTCTAAAAATTAGTTGGGAATCTATGATCTTGGCTGGTGTTCATTTTTTGAACTATAATTGTTATTAAATATGGTCTGCTGGCTATATTCATTTCATTCGGAATTTCCATGGAGAGACCACACTGTTTTTCTACTTGGGAGAGAATCAAGAAACAAGGACGGGTCCAATTCTATCATGTATTTTCTGACAATTTCCATTTTGTGTGAACAAAGAAACACTATCTAAAAGGTTGTAGCTAGTGCCGAGTGGTCAGGGTATGCATTTAAATTTTCTGATCACCAAGTATGAATATTGAACTTCTGAACTTCCAATGACAATCATTTCCTCTTCTGCAGCTGACACATAGAAGGCACACACAGGTAATACAGGCATGAATGAATTGGAAAGAATAGTTGAAAATGAAAGGAGAGATTCCCGTGGCTCAGGTAGTTCAGTGTTAGTTTGTGTCAGCCAAAACTTTGCTATAGTGGACTTGCAAATCCTTATTTTATTGGCTTTTTAGATATTTGTCAGTTGTGAAGTCGATGTGCCTTGGTAGGAGACTGGTAGAATTAAGGGCAGAGACAAGGTTGGTTGTATTTCTGGATAATTCTCTTTGTTGACAATAATCTAGAAATGCTAGGAAAAGAATTTCTCTAACCAGGTGGAGTCTGGGTGTGTTTTCTGTCAGATATTTCATGATCAAATATTTTAAAATCGCAATTGCATAATACAGACTACCAACAAACTTCTAATAATGTTGCTGAACTGTTAATGGTCGTAGTTTATGAAAACCATGTTGAGGTAATTTGGTGTACAGCATTTATTGAAAATTTTCTTTTGGCCAAGTCTGATAGAATAAGCAGAATTCTTCCAAAATTGGACCCCTCATTGTCAGCAGTGATGCTATTTCTCATCCATTTTTATCTTGATGGGTCCTTCTAAAAACTTTTAGTTTCTGAATTTTTATTGTTTCATAACTTGCATTTCTTTTTCAACAAAGTGAGGGAACTTGTTTCTCCAGATTTGTCAACAGGAAAGGAAGAATAAATGTTTTTGTTTGAGATTATTCTGATTCAAATATACTTTGTTGCTATGGTTTTAGTGATGTAGACTTTGAGGGGAAAGGGTTCATGGTTCTGAGAGCTCTAAGTTACCCAGGATTTCTGATAATTTAGCGGTGAACATCCTTGTCCCTACACAGTGCAGGTATGTAGACAACTGTATAGCCAAAGTCATTAGTTTGATTATGATTATACATTTGTCAGGTGGCTCCAAGGATGAGCAAGGACCTGGGTTTAATGGAAATGAGGGGAAGGTGGAGAGTCTCAGTGAATCTTCTGGGACTGGAAGCTTGAATACTGGAAATAACAGTGGTCCAGGTCCTTGACTTGCTTTCCATTCCTAAAATATCACAACAAATAGCACCTTTTATAATTTTTCTTAATCCTGTTTGATTTTCCATCAGGAAACCCTAATTTGTCTTCTGAGTCTGGATGTAGTGCACGAAGTCACTGCCAATGTTGTTCCTTCTGCACAAAATGAACCTACTGGCATCGGTGCTAGTGGCAAAGTTGCCTGTCCTACTGGCAAGACCGTATCTGGATCTGCTTCTGTGGTTTAGATATTTAGAGGAATTTCTCATTTGAAAATCATGATTTTTGAAATCTACTTTTAAAACATTGAAAATAACAGTTATATTAATAATTTACAATCAAGTCAGATTTTTGAAGTCTTATAATCTATTTAGTTATCAGGTAGAAGTCTTTTTATCTTTTGTTGGCATGTAAGGAGCCAGGGCTTACTGTCTGTTCCATTATTTGTCTTTAATCTAAAGTGATTTGGATTCTGCTGTAGTAGTTAGTGTTATAGTGGATGTTTGGCTTAATCTTTATATCCTAGGTGTAGAGTTGATTGGGTAGGTCATTTTTGCAGATGCATTTTGGATATGCATAACCAAATTGATCCCTTTTTTTTTTACAACATCATAGGAGTCCTATAAATTAAGATAATATTTGTGACTGATGGATATCCAATTTGTTACAGTTAACTCTTAGGAATTAGTTCAGGAAATGCCCCCTCACAGCAATGTGGGCCTGAGACCTTCTAATGAAATGAGTAGTCAGAAAAGTATTTAGTTAGCATTTATTAGAATTGGATGTTAGGATATCTGGCTACAGTGAGAAATATAAAAATCAAATAATATATTATTCTGTAATAATGTTGACTTTAGCTCAGGATTGACTATTAATGAATCTGCTAAAAATACCTTTGTCATACAGCAATAAAACTGTTGTATTTTAGTTGTTCTTCATCTTTGGGTGTAAAAATTTATGGTCAATACATATGTTAAACTAATAAAATTGAAATTATTATTATCCTTTGTTGCCGATTTTATTCAACTCTCATTTGATGGAGATAATCAAGATACAATGATTTTTTTAATCCCATATTTGTTGGCATGGTATCCAAGCTTCATTTTCATTGTTTAAAAATGTATTCAGAACTAGCATCTCTCTCTCTTTTTAAAGAACAATTAAGAACAGCTTTTAGCATATTTTTAATGTCATCATCAAGGAAAAAAGGAAGATGGCTAGAAAGAGTTCATTTTTGCGAGTAGTGTGTTGCCTCTCAAGAGAGAATGACATTTAAGTCTATCTGTCTATCTATCTATCATCTATCTATTCAACTATCATCTATCTATCTATGTAACCTATCTGTTTGTCTATTGATAGATCAATCTATCAATATCAGTCTATGTATGATTTTTGTGCTTTTGAAATGACCCTGTTCAGAGACTTTGGAGATTATGTAAAGTACCTTGCAAAACATATTTTGTCTATGAAATTATTCTTTACTAAGTGATATAAGATGATTTAGAAGTTCATTGCATGAGATTACAGATTATTAAGATAAAAACCATTAAGTGCCTGAGGAATTTTCAGTATATGTTGGGCTATAATATGGTTCATAATGTTCTACAATATTGTTTCTGAGATGATCTCAATTTTCAGCAAACAGAAGGGAGTGGCATCTTTCCTTTTCTATGTCCAATTAACTTTCTTTGTGACTCTATCATCTCTTCATTTCTTTCAAACTTTTCTATTTTCTCTTAAGTGTTGTTGTTGACTGAATTTCAATTTTCTGATGCTTTCTAAAGTTGCATATCATTGTATATCCTACCTACACAGAGGTCAAATGTTTTGACCTTTCTGTTTTAGGGAAAACATGATACCAGAATTAAAAAATATACAGTGGATAGATCATTGTTTCTAATCCTGAAATTAGCACTAAAAATAGGAAGATCTTCATCTACTATGTGTTGACTGAGAACATGCTGCTAGTAAACTATTAAAACTTAAGGAAACATTGGAGAGGTTAGCTTTGGGTGTGTTTATCTTGGAAGACTGAGGACACATTGCCCTAGGTATCAGGTGGGTACAGACAGGGCTCCATTGTAGTAATTGCAGGATCTTCCTTCTGTTGTGGTCAGAAGATCAAGGCCACCTTCTTTGTAGAAGGGCTGTGTTTTATCAGTTTAACTTCTGAGTTTATGAGTGAGATCCTTTGGGATCTGAAATTAGGGACTGTTTTTGTTGCTGCTGTTAGAGATCCTATTTGTCATATAACACCCTCAAAAACTTGCTGAGGAATAAAAATGGAAGCTAAGTGTTAAAACCAGTGAATAAACAGATGGTGTTCAACTATGTTGTAAAATAAGAAGACCTTCGGGATAGTTTGTAATCTTCATTCAGTGACCTTTCCTTAGCCCAGAGATTGCTTCCACAAAACCAGTACAAATAAGAGCAACCCACATGATTCTAGATCTCTGTGTCTGATCAGTAAATGAAATACATTTTCTTTACTATGGTCCATTACTGTTTGTGGTAGGGATCCATCCTGTTAGACAAAATTTTCATAGTAATCAAAAGAATGATCCACTTGCTCTAAACAAAGGTGAGCCAATAGACAGAGCTACCCTTTCACAGGGGTGATCCACATGTCATCATCCTAAATCTGAAGTTGTCCATCATGACCATCTGATAAGACTTGGTGTACTTTATAGGAGACTAACTTTATTGGGGCTTGGCCACAACCCTTGTTTGGGGATGAATCTCTGCTATAGAAAAATACCCTTGTGCCTGATTTGGAGATCACTAACATTTATGGCCATAAACATTAAAATTTGAAGCTGTTTAAAAGATGAAAGTCTTTTGTTATTCATCCAAAGTAAGTTGCTACTGCTATTTCCAGTCATGATTTTTATAAAGCAGATACTCCCTCGACCAGAAATAGTAGAAACAGCTGAAATCCATACACCCAGGAGACTTCTTCTATAGTATTTCTCAAATATTGCTATGCCTGGTCTAAAAGGGAATTAGTTTCAAGGTAAATGTGGCTTACAGGAATCATCTTAAAATAAATTAAAACCTAAACATGACTACATACTGAGAATATAGTTAGACACAAAAGAATAATTTCAGGAAAGAATCCAGTGGTTGAAAATCCTGGGATGAGGGCAGAGGACACGGCTACAACATGATTATAGGAACAATCCATGAAAGAAAAATACTGAAGCGTCTTAGAACTTAACTTAGGTTACCAGATGCTGAACGATTTGTAAGTGGGGCTTAACTTTATGTTTAAGTTCAGGTGTCTTTTTTTCTTGTCTGAAGAAAAATTTCAAGTCTTCTAACAGTTTGCTAGTATAACCACTTTACCCTCAGAACATTTCTGAGGCACTGAAGATTCAGAAAGTGAAGAGTTTCTTACAGAGAATGTCTTCCTGGCATATTTTAGTTCCAGTAGGCTAAGTCTCTGTCTATCCAGAGATAGCTACATTCTTTGAGAGGTGTCTGAGACAAATCAAACTGTCAACATCCCTTGCTCCCAGCACCTGGTAATATACATGTATGTACAGGGTTAGGTAAAGACAATGGTTCTGCCAGAACTCTTGAGTTATTGCATTGTGGACAGGCCACCACATGTAATGAGGATATTTGTTTAGTGAATCTCTTACCAGGTGACTCGAGTCATGAGGTCCTTTGACAATCTGCTTTATGCCACAGAATCTAAATTTCCCTTGATTCCAACAACCATTTTTAGTCAAATAAAAAAGTTGGCTTGGGAATGTTCCTTCAATTATGAGTAAGGACTGTGAATGCCATGCCTTTCCTATTTGGCCATATAGAGGGCAAAAGTTTTTCTTTGTACAAATCAACACCGCAGCTGATAATCGTAACTCCTTTAAACATCTGTGTGTTAAGGGTTCAGTGACTCTTTTGGTTTAATGTCTTCCCGTTAACAGTGGTTACTTTGTAAATTCAATTATTCAGGAGTCCTGGGTTGTCTAGTAGGTCAGAAAATAATTCCACCATAACGGTTTTTAGCTGCTACTAAAGCTACACAAGGCATCTCAGTAGGGACCACTTGAAGCAGGCTTCTGTAGGAAACATAGGCAGCTGTAGTCTCCAAAGATACCCATCATTTTAGCTGAAGGACTCCCCTTTGGTGGAGGAGTGTAGCAAGGTGGCTTTTATTTTTGTACTACATTATACAGTCTAATTTTTTTAATAATTTATTTTTTTAATTTTATGTGCATTGGTGTTTTGCCTGCATGTCTGTGTTTGGGTAGCAGATCTTAGAGTTACAGACAGTTGTAAGCTGTCATGTGGTGTTGAGATTTGAACCCCAGGTCTTCTGGAAGAGCAATCAGTGCTTCTTAACCACTGAGCCATCTCTCCAGTCCCCAGTCTAATTATTTTTATATTACCTAATACCTCTACTTCCTTTACCCCCAACACTATGCAGGAAAGAAAGAGGGGGAAAGGAGGCATAGTTCTCTTTAGGCTACATCCTTCTGATTAGGGTCATTGGATTCTTTGGGGGCAATACCAGTCTCAGTAGTCACAATATCCAGAAGTCCAGCAAACCAGGAGACAACAGCAGGAAGAACAACCAGCAGTTTGGGGGAGAACCATCAGTTGAGAGAACAGTAACCTCTTTCTTCTTTGTAACCCCTTCTCCCCTTTGTAGCCCCTTTTCTCCTACTTCTTTTTAGAGGCCCCTTCTCCTCTGGGCTCTGGCTTTTTATCCCTTTCTCAAGTCGTCTGAGTTAAACTTGCTCAGCTGGCTAAGCCACGCCCCTGCTACATCAGGAGACAGTTAATACTTTACACCTGTGTCTTAAGCAGTCTCACACCTGGGACTAAACAAAAACATTCTTATAACTGGTTATTTTAATAAATTCATACCACATTCCCCTTCCGTTCAAAAAATGGTATCTGTGTGTGTTACATATAATAAAGATATTTATCAGCTCTATCAAGAATTACATTTACAATGTCCAGTCCATTTGTATTTAACAACCTTTGAGAAAGCATCTATTATTAATACCTAGCTTACAGTTCTGCACCTGTATCATTTTCTATTCTTATTTGCATTTATCAACCTATGTCATGTTTTAGGCCTAAAACATTTCTTAAATTTATCTAAGTAAGCTTAATTTTAAGATTATAACTATTTAAGTTTCAATTCCATCAGATACTTTAGAAGGAAATTAAAATTATTACCTAAGTATGTAGGAAGCGTAGAGGAAGCAACTTCTAAAACTATAGTAATGACAGAGGTTCCTGACTACCTGAACAGTCATTCATGGTTTCTCTGTGTCATTGGGGCATTCAGTCTTCAGCCTATTGGCCCAGAATACCAGACAAACTTTTCTGTGAAGCAGGAATATTATAGTACTGGCCTACCTTATCTATGTAACATTAGTCAGTCGACTTTTCAGTGTCCTGCTAGTTCACAGATTGGAGAGACAGCCTGCTATCAGCAGTTTTTTGTTTTTTTTTTTGTCCAGTGACTATCTTGCCACATTAGTTTCTTTAATGCCCATCATCTTTTATCAAGTAGATTTGGGGTGCTGCCAGGAGCAGGTGTCTCTCAGTCAGAAAAATCTTTTCTTATTAAAACATTTTAAATGCCATTTTCTGTAGGCCTCTGAAGTTTTTGAAAACCATTTATTATCTGTCTGTCTATCAAAATCGACAAATGTTGCTTGTGTTTTTATCTATGTACCACCTACTTAACTTCAAAAACATATATAAGAGACTAAGTACAGCATATTTCTGCAATTAACTAAACTAATATCTAACAAAACTATAAGTTCTTAAATCCTATAGTTTTCAATAGTAGCTTTCAAATGGACAGGAACTAAAAATTGCATTTTTAAATAGTAACAAAGACATTTTCAATGAATTAAGTGCTTTTTGTACCAGTAGTTTTGTTTTGTTTTTATAATCTGATAATTCTTGGCTGTTCTTCTTGGTAACTCAGCTGCTCTTGTCTGAAATGGCTCATACATTTTGCTGTGAGGCCTCAAAGTAGGACCCCAAAATTTCTTCCTGACTGCAAAAGATTACCTTGTATGTCCCTCTTGGACATATATTCATTTGTCCAGTGCTGCTCTCTCCCAAAGAGTTTACAAATTCCAGAAAATCTCAACTTTCTGCCACCAGAAACCTTTTGTGTGCTTTTACTGTATTTCCCAGAGTTAACATGCAGTCCCTTTTGACATCTAGCTTGAAAAGTACCATATTTCTCACCATGCTGGACATTTTTGTCTCAGAGGCTGTTAGCTTTACAATTTCTTTGTAAATGTCCAAACCTACCACAATCAAAACACCCAGTGTTTTGATATCTGAGGCTTTTGGTGGCTACTGGGAAAGTTAATGGTGGTAATCTCATACCCTAGTCCACTCCTCTGTGGGGGAAGTTAGCTTGAGATTAACCCTTTCTCTCTTAACAGGCCTTTTCTCTTTCACCAGATCTAAACCCCTGTGTTCTCTCTCCAGAGCTTTTTGCTCTCTTAGCCTTCAACTTCTATTTGCAAACTCTGTAGTTGCATAGCCATTTCTGCAATCCTTTTATCATACCCCTCATTCATTTGCAACTTTTCAAATTGTTCAAGCATTCTCCCATCTTCTTTGAAATATCATATAGGAGGAAAAACAGCAACATACAAAAAACATCTACTCTCAGCGCAAAGCAGGAGAGAAACCAGTGGCAGAAGCCATTATAAGCCTTTTGCTTGCGTCCTGAAATACACTGTTCACTCCTTCACATCCTGCCACCTCCTCCACAGCATTAGATATGAAATTACCTATAATGCCTTGCCTTATGTCTGGGTGCCATTGTATCACAGCAGCTTTTATTATTATTTTTATATAACTTAATACCTCTACCTCCGTAACAAGTGGCTTTTAGTATTTTTTTGCTTTACTTAATTATACACTCTAATTTATTTTATTATAGTTAATTCCTTATGCCTCCTGACCACCCCTTGTTCCTCCCAACCCACCAACACTATGCAGGAGAGAAAGAAAGTTAAAGGTGAAAGTGGGCGTAGTTCTCTTTAGGCCACTTCCTGCTGATTAGAGTGGTTGGGTTCTTTGGGGGTAATACCAGTCTCAGTAGAAGACCAGCAAACCAGGAAACAGCAACAGGAACAACAAGCAGCAGTTTGGTGGAGCATCAGCCGCGGGGGGAGCAGCAATCTCTTCTTTGTAGCCCTTTCTCCTCTTTATCCCTGTTTCTCCTATTTCTTTCTTTGTAGAGCCCTTTCTCTTCAGGACTCTAGCTTTTTATCCCTCTCTCCCAAGTCCCCATAGTTAACACACTGCAGCTGGCTAAGCCACGCCCCTGCTAGCTCAGGAGGCAATTAACACCTTACACCTGTAGTTTAAAGCAGCCTCACACCTGGAATTAAACAAAAACGTTCTCTCATAGTTGGTTATTTTAATAAACTCATACCATAGAGGGGCAAAGACCTGGGTTCCTAGAAGCCCATCCATGGAAGTTGTTTTGCAGTACCATGCTTTTCCATGGAACTGCAAGCATCAGCCCCCCCTTTTTTTTCTAGCTCCAACAATATTTTATTCATACAAAAGAAACAATATTTTTCT
>CAJQZJ010001079.1:1979486-2042316 GCA_907164525.1 Lophiomys imhausi
AAAGGAAAAAGAATGGTGATATTGAAGAAATAAGAGCTCGGATTGATGATATTGGCATCTTAGTTTTGAAAAATACTATTTCTGTTAATGGAGAAAGGTGAATAACAGAATGAATTGTCTAAAACGTACATGATAATTTGTAGTATGAGCCAAAACCAATTAGACCTAAAAGTCAAGTAGAGTAAGGCCTGGGTGACACAATGTTTGCCTATGGCAAGTTGTTGTATGATGATTCTGAGTGTAGATTTAGATTAAAATGTAGATTCCACTAAACAGATACTAGAACACTGCCATTTTCAATGATGTATTGAATACTAAAGACAAATTTGGAGGTTTACATATTAAGGATGGAAGTGATCAAAACTCCTAGACCATTATTTTTCAGAAGTAACAGCTCAGATTTCAAAGATTCAGGGTCTTTGTTTTCTAGAATAAGAAATTTAATTGTGGTTTATATTCTGCTTGTAAGTATTTCAAATTTTTTGATTGTTTTTTTCTGACACTGACACCTAACCAACAATCTGCCTGTTTATTTTCCCAAAATACCAAGGCTATAATCAGAACTTATTTCTCAGTAGCCCTTCTTACAGTAGTACTAGTTTCATCTCCTGCACACACTTTTTTTATATATATACTCTTTCAGTGTAGAGACACCATACAGCAATAAGATGATTCACATTAAAAGAGAAGGAGATCACTATGTTCTGAAAAGCCGTAGAAGAATGTTGTCTTTAAGGTGGAGCAAGACCAAACTCTCAGTAAGTTGACCAATGATTTTCTTTGCACTTTTTGGGTTTTGGTCTTTGGTTTTAGTCATAAAATAAACACATAAGGAAAGGATTAAATAGAATTTGTTGTTAAGTCTTTATATGCTTGCTGTGTTGAGCATTAGCTTGCCTGATAGTCAAAGTAGCTCAGCATGCAGCCCTCTTAGATTGTCTATGATGGGGCAGAATACGCAGGTTAAAAAAAAAAATCAAGAATGTTTCTATGTGATTCTGAGTGTACAAACCAGTGGGCCTCTGCATCTGCATCTGTTTCTTGTGGCTTTCCTTGGGCTCTTTTCTTTTTATTTGTTTGTTTTGTCTTATTTCAATGTGTTTGTTTTTGTTTTAACATTATATGATACTATTCTATTCTATTCTATACTATACTAATACTATACTGTACTATACTATACTGTACTCTCTTAGATATCTGTTTGTTTTATAATGAGAGACAGAAAGAGTATGAACCCAGAAGGGAGAGAAAGTAGAGAAGAAATGAAAGAAGGAAAGAAGTAGAGGGAGGGAAAACTTATCAGAATATATTATGTGAGAAAAAAATCTATTTTCAATAAAAGAGAAAAAAATCTGCCTCATGGTACAATTAGCAAGTGGAATTAGACTTGTTCCAAGTTCCAATTATAGTTTCTTTAAGAAAGAAATCCATCCCCTAACTGACCGATGCACACAGCATTGCATAGGAGGAGACCCTGACCTTGGGTTGGTTGAAAATTTTCTTGAGATATTTTCAATATTTTGTGACAATACCAATGTTATTTGTTTTTGAAGCTCACCCTTTATAGTCAATACACAACCTGTGGTCTTTGTGCCAACTTCAACAGCACTTCAGGTGAGATTGGACAGATTATTCTTAAGAAAATTACTTTCTAAAAGAAAATTTTAAAGTTTCACATTTAGATAAATTTACTAACAATTTGTATCTGTTTAAAGAATGAGAAATTATTAGAATCAAAATATATTTATCCTGCCAAGATTAAATTTAGCTTATGAATAAAGTACAGACAAATGGAATTTTGAAATAATGCTTTTATTTGCAGGTGAAGATATTAATGAGCATATTGCCAGTAGTAAAATTTCCAATGACTGTCCCACGGCTTTGAGCAAGAACAATGAAGTTTGCGAGGATGGAGTACAGGTAGGAAATCTGATTTCACCTTCCAGCGATTCTAGCACTAATCCTCCTGAACTAATAAAATAAAATTTAATGTATATTTTAAGGTATATAACATGATGTTATTATGTATATAAAAAGAATAAAAAGATTGCTGTAATGAAGAAAACTAATATATCCATCATATCATATAGTTATTCAGTTTTTGAGTTGTGGCAAGGAGAGCTGGAATCCATTACTTTAGCATGAATGTCTCTCATGTTGTATTTGCATTATTGTATTCCTCACAATATGCATGCAGACTCAGGATTTGCTTATCCTTTGGATGTCTATGTTATATCTTCTGGCATGTGTCTTCCTATTTCTTCTGCCCCAACCCATACCCACTGCTCCCTTTTCACCATATATTTGATTGCCTTTAAAGATTCTTCATATAAATGAGATTAAAACACAATGGAATACTACTCAGCTATCAGAAACAATGAAATTATGCAATTTGCAGCCAAATGGATGGAACTAGAGAATCTCATTCTGAGTGAGCTAACCCAGACCCAGAGGGATACACATGTCATCTATTCACTTATAGCCGGATTTTAGCTATATAGTACAGGATATCTATACTACAACCAACACACCAAAGGGAACATGGACATAGACTTTTTCTTTCTCTCCCTGTCAATGAGACACTTTTCCCTAATGGTGCTGCCTTGTAGGTCCCCAGTGTATGAGGAGGCTCTTGGCCCTCATATAACTACTGAACTGGGGCAGGGGACTGTTATGTAGGGACACTCCACTCCAGAGGAGTGGGATGGAAGGGATAGGGGTAGAGGATGGAAGGGTGGGACTGGGAGGGGTGGAAAGAGGGCACTGTGATGGAGATGTAACCTGAAGCAATAAATAAATAAATTTAAAAAAACAATTTAAAAAATTATTTCATAAAGCATAACATTCTCCAGATGCATATATTTTGTAACAGCCTGTAAGATTTTGCTCTTTATCTTAAAGCTGAAAAATATCCTGCTGTATAAGCACAAAGTCATTGTCTGTCTTTCTCACTCTAGATGTTAAGGTTGTTTTCACATCGTGGCTGTTGAGGGCTGTGGTGTGTGAATGTGGAACACAAATATATATTTTTGAGAGCTGATTTCAGAACTTTGTCTTTATGTGTCTGGAACATCTGTGTTGTTTCTTGGCAATGACTGTAAAAGAGTTTCTTCTTCCTATCTGAGGTCATGCTCATTGTTTTCTCACTTGGTGTTGATAGCCTTCCCAATGGCTTTGGTTTATGTTTACCTAATGATTAATGACATTGGACACTTGCGCATATTCCTCTTAGCACTCTTAGGTTTTTGTTTTGTTTTGTTTTGTTTGTTTGGGAAAATGGCTACTCAAGCTATTCTCTATGCTCTAATGGGGTTGCTTTTGCATTAATTAGCTATATGAGCTCTTTTTTTTTTTTTTTGGTTTTTCTAGACAGTTTTTCTCTGTGTAGCCCTGGCTGTCCTGGACTCACTTTGTAGACCAGGCTGGCCTCGAACTCGCAAAGATCCGCCTGCCTCTGCCTCCCAAGTGCTGGGATTAAAGGCGTGCGCCACCACCGCCCGGCTGCTATATGAGCTCTTAATACACTTTGTAATCAGCTCTCTATCAGACCATGACTTGCACATATTTTTCTGATCTCTAGGTTCCCAATTAATTTTTTTTCAAAATATACATACTTTTGCTGTACATAAAAGCATATACAATGAATTTATTAATCTTTGACATGGTGGCTTGAGCTTTTAGCACGGCATCTGAAAGGCCACTCCAAGCCAATGGCTAGCAGTGCTTTCTTTCTTCTCTCTTAAGTTTTTATATTTTCAGATGGTGCAGTCTTTCATCCATTTCGACTTGATTCTGATTCTGGTGTGAGATCAGGACTCCATTTCCTTGTTTTTGTGTGTTGCATTCTTGGTTTCCCAAGCACCCTTTGTTCAAAGTGCTGTACTCTCTCATTTGTTTGTTGTCTTGGTGCTTTGTGGGAAATTAGTTGGCTATATGAATTAAATCTTAACCCTGGGACTGCTTTTCTTATCTGCTGATCTATGTTAACTATGGTAATGCCACAGCGAGGGAGCCCCATAATTCTCTTTAGAAGCCCCCATCTTCCCCTGGGCACTCCTGCCCCAATACTGAAATTCTGTCACAGCTTTCTCCCTACGTCCTTATCTTTTCACTCCAGTCCATCTGTGCCTGCTACAGGAAGTTTTTCAGAAATCATCACAGAATGTACTTTGCTTTAGTGTAATAATGCTAATTTTCTTTGCATGCTGTCTTGGATTTTGTGTGAGACATGCTCTCTGTGCATTGCCTCTGAGCAGGTAGGGCTAGCTTCTTCAGAGCATTCGCAGTCTGTGTGGTTCCCTAACTTCTGACCAGAGTGTGCTGTTTGAAGTGTCACTGACCTTCATTTTTAAAATGGCATACAGAATAACAATTCTGTTTACATGATTGAAAACAGACATTGAGAAATAGGAGGACAATTTATGAAATAGGAGGGCAATTTATGAAAAAAAATTCCCATTTTCTTATTTTCACCTTATTTGGGGATGTTAGTACCCTTGGATGAAATTAGTACAAACTATACAGTTCTGAAATAGGAGACTTTTGCATTTTTCTAAGGACTTTTTTTTTAATCACAGAAAGTAGTAGTTGAAATATGTTGAAATGTAAATGTTTTGTGTCACAACAACATATGTTTTTATTTTGTTTACTGACAGAGAACCAATAAATTATTTGTGCCACAAACCTACATGCTTTCCACTATAAAAAGAAAACTATATTTCATGGTCACCTGTTCACCCCTCTACTTGCATTTAAGCAGATCAACAGTTAGGGGCCAGCATCGCTTTTGTGGATTGAGAGTTATCACTACCTGCCATGCTACTTCCTAGCATTCATGAGTCCCTACCTCTTCCATTTTCTCCAATCTAAGACTCACTGCAGTGAAGAGATAGAGGGATACATCTAGGTGGGGCAGTATGAGGGCCATCCCATCAATCTGAAGTGTCAGAGGTGAAGCTTCCTTCTGGGATGGCCTTTATCAATTACACTACCTAAGTTTAAGTTTTCAGTCTGAATTCAACAGCCCCACTCCACAAGGGTTACAGAACGTTATGCTACAACAAACAAAATTTCTGTATATATATTTTTTTCTCAGAAATTCACGCTATTGCCCCTACTTCCCGACTGTGTTTTAATGGCATGTACTCTGTTTTGCAGTATTGTGATAAAATTATTGGAGCTTACTTTGAAAACTGTGAGAAGGTTTCCCCTTTATCCAGTGAGTACAAAAAGGTGTGTGTTGATGACTACTGTCGGACTGGAGGAGGCAAGGAAACTACATGCGACACCTTCTCAGAACTGGCCCGCCTGTGTGCCTATGATGGTCCTGGTGTCTTTGAACACTGGCGAGATGATTCTGGAGTGGTTTGTGGTAGGTGATTTTTTTTTCTTAACAGTTGGGGGTTATGAACAAATGCCTTCGTAAAGAACTCTCTAAGTTAGATATATCTCAAAACATTTTTTTGAATGATTCTAAGGACCAGAAAGGGAGTGACGACCAATAAGGAAGTCTTGTCTTTAACATGTGTTTATATGGAGAGTAAGGCTCATTTTGTGATGTGACTTGCCTGTTGCAGAATTTTGTGTTAAATGTAAATCATAAAAAAAGTAACTGAAAGGCTGGAGAGATGGCTCAGCTGTTAAAGGCTAGACTCACAACCACAAATAAAAAGTAACAATATTTTTAAGAGTTTACTCTTATTTTATTTTAAAAGATTAGTAAAATGTAAATATGAGGTTTATACAAACATAAGTACAATTTGTACTTTGTTGTTTGGGTTAGTCCTTATAGAATTGAATACAAAACTCAACATGTGATGAAATCAAATGATGTTGTTAATATTTCCTCTAAATTAAATTCGACTCAGTGAAATAATGCTTGAGAAATTGGCATCATTTTGTCCTATGGAGAGTCTATAAAGATTGATTTGTAGCTTAAAACGCAGAATCTATGAATCCCACTTGAAAGGATCATTAGAGAACTATATATTTACTGTTTATTTTCCTCTAATTTACAAGTGTGCATATGTCTGTATATCTTCAGCAAAGCAACAATGTCCAGGAAAGTACGTCTACAAGGAATGTGGACCTTCAAATCCTCCAACTTGCTCTAATGTAGCTCCTTTTCAAGACAGTGAATGCGTGAGTGGGTGCACCTGCCCAGAAGGTAACTTACTTATGAGCATATTCAAACCAATGTAGCAAAACTGGACAAAGTACATCAATTCGTATCCCCAAAAGGCTATTGCACTGGGTAAATTACTCTTATCAGTCCTCCAACATCCCATGGAGGGATGTCGGGCACTTTCAAAGCTAACGTGTGTTTTTATCTCTGAGTACTGAGTGTTCCTATACTCTAAGATTACACGGAGCTGAATAGGTCCTGTTTCTATGGGGCAGTAACTCAGGCTCAGGAGATTTTCATTTACATTCTTGTCAATCAAAATCAAAAGTGATCGCTTACACAAGAAATTGCCATTTCCCCGCACACTAACACTGGCTTTAGAACTAATTCAGGAGTGGCTACAAATTGTAAAGGGAATCACTGCTGTTCATATAATTTTGAAACTACATCTACATGTGTATTCTAGGTTACCTATTGGATGATATTAGAGACAAAGGAAAGTGTGTATTAAAGGAAAAATGTCCCTGTGAATCTAATGGAAACGTGTATATGCCAGGAGAGGTCCGAGAAGGCCACTGTGGCTCTCAGTGGTATGTGTGTGCTTTTCATTCACATTTTATGGACGTTAAGATAACATCAAGGTTTTCATTCATGTTTAAAGTTATTTAAATTTTATTCAGCAAAAATGATGCTTACTAGAACTATAACAGGCCTTTGGGGGAGTTACAAGCGAGCAAGCAAGCAAACAAGTAAAAAAATCAGTTTGTAAGTGTTTTAAAATTCCTGGCATGTTACTCTTAGAGATTCAGGGCAATAAATCAGTTTCCCAGGAATTCTCATAAATGTTAATATTATGATGATTTTTGAACATATTTTTATTAATCTTCACACTCTATTATTCAGATAACTAAACTTGTGTTTAAGGCATCAATACACTAAAATTAGTAGTGCTCACAAAGAACTACAAGAATATTCAAACCCTTAAAAACTAATTTAAAGTTAAGGTCTTCAGCAAGATAACAGCCCTTTAAGGAATGACATGTAAACAGTGTTCACTGAAGGATTACTTTGTATCAAGACTCTATTAGATCTTGAGTGATCATGCAAGGGACTCACACAAAGTACAGTATATATACACTCATTAGTAAGCATTTTGTTTTTTATTGTCTTCTTTGTTCTTTTTAATATTATACTTTTACCACATTACATTTGTTTACAGCTATATATGTATCCACTATAGGCTGAGATCTGAATATGAGGGTAAACATGTGGGCATTTTTCTTTTTTCTGAGATTTGGCAATCTCACTTAATTTTATTATACATTCTAAGTCCCTCCATTTTCTTGCAGATTTTGTGAGTATGCTTTTCTTTAGAGCTGAATATTATCCTATTTAGGTACCAGATTGTTATTATCCATTCTTCAGTTGATAGACCACTAGGTTAGTTCTAGTTTCAGGCTATCATGATTAGAACAACAAAGAACACATGGAAGCAAATATCTGTGTTGTCGAGAACGGAGTTATCTGGGTCTATGTCTGGAGAGTAATAACTGTGTCATATGGTAGTTCTATTTTTGATGTTTGGAGAAATAGTGTCTTCTTAAGGCTCACTGTTTCTGTGCCTCTGTCGGACATTGTACAATACAGGTTCACACTGTAGTTTGGACCAGTTGCCTTCATGCTAACAATGCAGCATATAAATCAACCTCTGAAATCTACTTTACAAGTTTTTATGTTTGCTTGATTCATGAAGTTATTATCTTTTATTTAAAAAAAACACTGAAGTAGTTTAAAATATCGTAATATCAACCTCTGTGAGCTGTTGTGATCTCATGGGGCTTGCTCATATTTTGGCTTCAGATATGATGTTCTAATGTAGCGGTGCTTGTTCAGCGTGTGTAAGATTCACCTCTGACTCACGGTTACATTCAACAGCACATGCCACGAAGCTAAGTGGTCTTGTACCGAGGCTCTATGTCCTGGGAGATGTAAAGTGGAAGGGAGTTTGTTTACCACTTTTGATGACAACAAATTTAGCCACCCTGGAGACTGTCACTTTTTGGCTGTTCATGTAAGTACTTGCTTAAAACACCTGTGAAAACTGAGCAAATTCGAGACTAATTTAAAGCACAAGTCATTTTATGTTGTTTATTTTTGGTAATTTTATACATGTATACAATGTGTTTAGAGCTTATCTATTTCTCACTTTCCCTTCCCGATCCCTACTCCCCCAAATCAACTTCATTTCCTCCTCCTTCTCCTCTTTCTTCTTCTATTCTTTTTTATAATCAACTGAGTCCAGTTATTGCTGCCATCATGCATAGGGTCTCAGGCTATCCATGGGAGCATGAACAACCTACTGGGGACTATATTCATAAAGAAAACTGGCTCCTCTTTCAACATCCATCAGCTTTCAGTAACTCCTTAGCTAGGAGTGGGACTTTGTGAGCCCCTCCCCTATCTATACTCGAAGGTTAACAGCTTGATGAACAACATGGTTACTTCATCTGTGAGATGTCTCTAACTTGTCCAGAAGATAGGAGTTTGTATCAGTGTAATGTGGTTTTTTACTTCCTCAGAAGAGGGGAGAAAATGAGAACCATATCCAAGCTTTACAAACAAATACATGGCTTTGGCTGAGCCCAAAGTGTTTCTACCTAGCTATCCCTAGGCCTAGGTCTGGAAGCCTCTAGCCTCTATACAATCTAATCTTGTGCAAGCCCAGACCTTGAAGGCTTCAGCTTCCAGCCTCTGTTTGCTAACCTAAGCCTAGAATATTTTCAGCCTCAGAGATTTACTGCTGAATAAGCTCACCTTTTCTTTTTCTTTCTGAACTCTGTCTGGTTCAACTGAGTTGTTCTGGCTCAAAACTCCTTTCCAAGTTGACTGAGTCAAACTGGCTTGTCTCCACTTCTCACTGATTTCTCTGCTTTGAAAAAAACTGTCTCTGAACTCTACAAACTCAACTGCACTCAACTGTACTGTATTCCCTATCTCTACTGTACTGTCTCCACAAACTCTACTGTATTCTTGTACTGTACTATCCCCCTCCCTACTCTTTCTGTGGTGCTCTTGAGTAGCTTCTCTTTCCTGTCACCCCCTAAGGCATATAGAATGTGTGCTGCTTCCAGATCATTGGTTCAGAGGCCTTTGTGTTAGAGCTAGCTTGACATTTCACGTCAAAACTTATAGTTTTCCAACTTAAAAACCTCCTGTGTTGTATCTATACAGATATCACAGACTACCCAGGGATTCAAAGGCCATTTTAATTTTAATTCCTGACAATCACCACAAAGCACCACAATTATGTTGCATGCAAGAGTGAAGATAGAAGAAAAGACATTGCAGTAAAATAGCCATCAGTTTTACAGAGCGTGCATTCTACGTGATATCCAGACCATTTATTTATAAAGTACTTAACTGCTCCTATGTGTGCACAGGGCGGGGGGGGTGGGCTGGATGAGGTTTCTAGATCTGAGAAGATTGTATGGAGAAACTGTGCAGATGTAAGTTCACTGTGACTAAATAACATTGCAGTAACATATGAAAAAAAAGATTTTGAACAAAAAATAATTGTTTTGCAGAACGACAATATTTCTATTAGTGTTGAGATTCGTCCATGTGAGAATGGTCAGACAGGATCATGTTTAAAGCGTGTTACAGTTCTTCCTAATTCCGTAAGTATTTATTTTCCTAAGCTTTAGCCAGAGTAAAATTAGATAAATGATTTCACAAACTAAAATCTGGAGAGAGCTGAGGAGTTTGGTACAAATGCACAGGGATCTGAGGTCCAATGTCAAGGACCTTGGAATAGCTGGGCATGACAACATATGCCCATAATCTCAGGACTCTGAGTCAGAGGAAGAAGGATCATTGTGGTTTGCTGACCATATAGCCTAGTCAAAACTCAATGATATCTAGATTCACTAAGAGACCTTGTGTCTTTGGTAGAAGTCAGGGAGTGATACAGCAAGGTGTCCCATGCCTTGCTTTGGCTTCTGCTGGAAAGTGCGTAAGTACATGTACTCCCCATACACACATGCATGAAAATTCAGTTGTTTTTTTTTAAAGAGAACATTGTTTGGGGCCTGGAGAGATGTTTCAGAGGATACTTGTTCTGGGCTTTGTCCCTAGCACTCAGGGGAGAAAAAAGAATATTCAGCCTGGCTGAATTGTCTGTAATTGGAAAACAGGGGAGGGAAAGATAGAGTAGAGCCCTGAGGCTTGCTGATCAGCCAGTCTTGACAAATTAGCAAGCTGCAGATTCAAAGAAAGACCATGTCTTAAAAGAACAAGATTTATGGCAATATAGGAAGGCACTTGGTACATAGCCACACATACACATGCACACACACACACACACACACACACAAACACACACGCATGCAGGCACGCACGCAAAGGGTGCATGCACACACGTGCACAAAAGCAGTCTGAATTTTGTAGAATAATGACAGGGTTCCCAGAAAAGCAATTATTTTTCTAGAAGAGTTGGAAAGAGCCAAGATCCTGAAGTATGTCTTTAATAAGCATAAACACACAATTGTGTGGGAATGTCCAACCATGGGTGTTCATTCCATATTCACTGCGCTTTTAAAGGATGTGCCCAGACTGGATGCTGGTACTTACAAATGGTTGCTATCTTGGTTTCCTCTTCCTTATCTGCAAATTGGAGACAAGGGTTCCTCTTGTGGGTTGATATGAAAAAGCATGAAGCATAGTGTAACAAAGGTTGATATTCATTTATTGATATTCATAAATAAATCCTACAGAATTCAATATTCTTTAGTAGCATAAAAATTCAGCTTCATGTAGCACATAGAAACTATTCTTGGCTAACTGAGTGTTTTAAATGTTAGTCTGTTTCAGGTAACAGATTTGTGTTTGATAGTGATGGGACAGTCACAAAGGATGGAGCTTTAATTAAAGGTTATTACCATTCAGGTAAGGTTAACAACAGCATTTAAGAACACATACAAGATGCATTTATTTGCTCAGTTTTTAAAGCTGACATGCTAATTTTTATGGTACCAATTATTCAATAGGTGATGTAAGGATCTTCAATGCGTCTTCTTTATACATGCAAGCAGAAGTACTACCTAATGTAAAGATGCAAATACAAAATAAACCTGCGATGCAGTTGTATGTGTTATTAGCTCCTGACACATTCACAGACACTGTAGGTAAGTCCTCCAAATAGTTCTATTTCCAAGAATCCAACATCATTCATTTAATTTGCAATGTTATAGTATAAAAATATTTCCTATATTCTAAGAGACTTGAAGTTTTGCTGGACTTCTCAGACAAAGTTAATAATACACCTTAAGGTCACTTAAGACTTAAGACTGCTAACCTATTGTGTACTTAACCTGTTTGCTTAACCTGCATTTAAGAGAACAGTGTAACAATCAACCTTTGTTCAACACAGAATCAGTGCCAAAGGATGTTCAGCAACTCATGTCTTTAAATTTTTTGAATTAAGACTTTTATTTGGGGGCTAGGGAAATGGCTCATTGCTTTAGGACACTTGTTGCTCTTGCAGAGGACCCAGGTTCAATTCTCCGCACCCACATGTTACCTCACAACTACCAGTAACTGCACCTCCAGAGGATTTGACGCTCTCTCTTCTGCCCCCACGGGTACCAGGCATCCCTGCAGTGCACTTACAGACATGCAGGCAACACACTCATGCACATGAAACAAAAGAGAAATCTAAAAATATTTAAAGACTTCTATTTAGTTGACATTTTGAATATATGTTTTGTATGTCCTTTTACTTATACTATGTATGTTAAGGCCTTGGAGTGTAGCTGAATAAATGAAAATGCAGTATATATATATATATATATATATAAAACTTTAAAAATCTTATTTCAAGGGCAAGTGACATTAATATTTGCCTTTAGGCTACACCACATGCTTATTTATTTACTGAGGTTTACCATAATAAAAGAGAGCTCCTCTATACAATCATAGATGTTGAACAAATAAATTGCGAGTCCCACAAAAGGTTGAATACATACATGGTGCAAGCTTTAGGATACACTCTAACTTTGAAAGGTAATGTATCTACATATAGACAAACATGCAGCTTGTGGACTGCATAGCTCTAACAAAGAAGGAGCATAGCCTAATGGTGACTCATCACTAAAGTCACCATGGCAAGCAACAAAAGTAACAACAAAAGTATATGGGTTTCTGCATTTTTGAATGTCTGTGAAAGATCAATGAATGAAGTCTGAAATGTCATAATATTTTACTTAATGTGTGCCGATATTAACCAAGTTCATTTCAAGAATTACTTACAGCATTTTCAATAGAGTAGCCAAAAGGTAGAAATACTAACCTTCGCTGTGTGCCATTAACATCATGCAGGTCTTTGTGGTTCCTACAACAATAAGGCAGAAGATGACTTCATGTCAAGTCAGAAAATTCTGGAGAGGTCGCCTCAGGCATTCGCTAACTCCTGGGAGATGATGCCCTGCCCTAAGGGAAGCCCCTCCTCATGTGTCAGCATCGAGACAGGTGTGTTGCTGAAGTTGGACCAGCCCTTGCGACTTTTGCTGATAATCATATGAACACATCCAATCCCGCTGCCTCTAGCTAGTATTTGTTATACTGACCCAGTTTTAAAAGAAATAGAAAAGTAGTCTGCTTTGAGTGTGTATCTAGAAAACCGATTTTTACTGGTAACTCATCTCTGCTTTCTTTTACTATACCCTCTCTTTCTTATACAATTACAGAATAATAGGGTTTGGGGTTAAAATGATTCAGTTTATTTATTTTCCTTGCTTTATTTTAATGGTGAAGATGATCACTGGTTTTCACTGATGCATATGCAAACTACTTAGACACTTGGTTGGTAATACCAGTCCCAACACAGTTCTTTTTACAACCTGACACAGGCATGACCCATTTTTTTAGGCTATGAAAGCTTTACAGTAATATTAGTTTTGTGTATCTAATATAAACTCAGATAGGGCACAATGTGGCCATCTTGTACTGATATGGACAGTAGAGGGTAGATGCCTTGAACTTTCTGGGGATCACAAATGATGCTACATTTCAAAAACTTGAAAAGCAGTCACACTGAGGGTCCTCCTGTGGTTGTGACAGTTTTCATGAGTGCACCATGTCACCCTTTTTGTAAATAAGAAATGCAATAGAAGCAAGTTTGCAATTTGTTAGTGTATTAACCAGTTGTATCTAAATGATTGTATATATGCATAATTATATATATGATTACATATACAATCATTTATATCAACTATACATAAAATAATTTCAAATATATATTATATATATGAAACAAAGTCTGATCATCTTATAACATTATTTTAAATTAGTAAGGCAGTCCCAAATGGAAATATCATCCAATAATTTTGAACTGAAAACTAGTTGGTAGAAGTATTGGTGTAATTTCTATTGCACTGTGTTACTTTAAACATAGTGTCATTGAATTTAGTCCACCACAGCAAACAACTTCGCAAGCACAACTCTCCATGGAGGCAGAACTTTTTGAAATATATAGCATTCATTCAGGGAATCTTTGATGTTGCCGTGGCTAACTTTGGATGCTTTAACTTCCTTCCAGAAAAGTTTGCTGAAAGTAACTGTGGGGTTCTTCTCAATTCAAGTGGGCCTTTTGCTGCCTGTCATCAAACTGTGAACCCCAAATTCTATTATGAGGTATGCGATGGTCTAGTGTTAAGAGCCTTTGTTAGAAATGTTTTGGTGATTTTCACAGAAGTGTGTGTACTTTAAAAATTTCCAATTTACTACTATTGTCAATAGGCTAAACTATGTGCTTCAAATTAGCATTAGAGTCTAATAATTTACTTAAGTATTAGATAAACTAACTGTATAAATATAATATTGAAAAAAAATCCCAAATGATAATAAGCTTGAATAAGTTTTCCTTTTTGTTTTTCCTAAGTGGATTAATACTTAATTAGATACTTTGAATATTTTTTTAATAATTTATTTTTTATTTCTTCAAGTTACATCTCAATCACAATCACCTCCCTACTCCCTCCTCCAGTCCCACCCTTCCACCCTCCTCCCCCTCAACCCCCCAATCCTCTTCCCTTATTCTTTTTTTTTTTTTTTTTTTAGTTTAAGGTATTTCTTTTTTCCCCCCAACAGCTCTCCCTTTCAGTCCAAAAAATGGTTCTTTTTCTTATAACTATAAATACAATACAAAACAACAGAAATAAATAGGCCACAATTATAAGAGTTATATGGCTTAGCATACATTCCCAATGTCCAGTCCATATGTATTTGGCACCTGACTTTAACATTCTACTATCTAACCATCTCCATGAGTTTAAAATTCTATATGTAACTCAGCTTTCATACTAACTTGCCTCATAATTTTAAAAATATCTTCTTAGATCCAGAACACCCTCTTGATAGCTAGAGTCTCATAGTTAAAATTTGAGTTGTTTAGGATACTTTGAATATTTTAAAAACATCTCTAAATGTCTTAGTACAATTTGATTCTGGGGTCAAGAATGCCTGGCTATTCACTAAGCTGTTATATTTATGCTGCCTGTTCTAAATAATTTTAGAATTTAATATCTATTTGTTTCTTATTTGAAAGGAATGTAGAAAATATACGTGCTCTTGTGAAAACAGCAAAGATTGCCTGTGTACAGTTTTAGGGAACTATGTGAAAGCATGTGCTGAGAAGGAAACATACCTAGTAGGCTGGAGAGATGGACTATGTGGTGAGTAGGGGAGTGACTGATGTAGACCGCACTGCTGGGAAAAGCTTCCTGTATGTACCTGTACTGGGGTGGGGGACATAGGCATTTACAAACTTGTACCTGATTTTTCAAAAATTATTTTCTGTTTTTTTTTCCTTCTTAAGATCATTGACAAATCTTGAATGTTAACATTTTGACTCATTCTTTTATTTTACATATTTATATTTTTAAGATGATAGGAATTTGTCGGAATATGTTTAATTACTGTGTGCTAAAATTTAGGTAGTTTTTCATTTGTAAATGAGGAGCTCAAATATTATAGTTAAAATATTTATCGTATTCTTTGAATATGACTTTATAAAGATTTACCTTGGAGAAATGAGTATCAGCAACCAAAAAAAAAAAATCTCCAATAGGTCAGGTGTGGAGGCTGGTTGGTGCCCATTTCCCACCAACTGGAAGGCTGAGGCAGGATGATAGCTGCAAGTTTAAAGACAGCCTGGGCTTCAGAGTTTATTTCAGGTCAATCCTGTCTCGCAAAATTGGAAGAACAGCAAAGCCCGCAGATTTGTAGAAGCCTCTACCTTGTAGACATATGCAGCCCTTCATGGTCCACATCCAACAAGCAACAAACAGGGCCTGTCACTGTCTCTCCAGGGTCTTTACAGCTTACATCTCCTCTGCCATCAATTCAGCACAGGAAGACACCCTTTCTTTCCCGTCTTTTCTAATTGTAATGACCTGCTTTGGTATTTCCCCTCTGTTCCTTCCAATCTAAATTCTATGGCAAAAAATCAGATAATCTTGAAATCATAATCACACAAAACTGGATTGTCTCAAACATGTTAGTTGTTCTTTCTGGTTTCCAATGTCCCATAACCACAGGTAATGTCCCTGGACTTAGAGCTTCCAACTGTTTTGGGGCTCTTTGTAAGAATGATGCTGCCTTCAGGATTAGGCTGTTGCCCTCATGTGGAATGACCCTTCTCTGGGCTTCAGTCCCTCTGTTAACTGACTCACTCATTCTCTTCCCACAGTTCAGATCCTAGCTGTGCATGGAGACAGTATGCATGTTGCCTTTTTATGGCATGTGCCATAGTTGTCCTTAAAACAGGAACATAAGCCACAGAGAAGCAGTGTGTATTACCTAGCCTGTCTGTGGGCTACATCTGAAACATTGACTGGAAAGAAAGGATAAAAAAAGAATAAACTAATAAGCAAATATGCTGCACTCATAACTTTAACTATGAATAGTCCACTATGTTCTCTATAAACATCAATGTGAAAGAAGTTCTCATCCTTAATATACACATCATAACTACTGTTCTTGTCTCTTACTCACAGAGGTGTCTTGTTCAAGTGGCCTTGTCTTCGACTACAAAGTGAAAACTTGCAACAGGTCTTGCTGGTCACTGTCAGAACGAGACAGAAGCTGTGATGTAGAAGACATTCCAGTTGATGGATGCACTTGCCCTGATGGAATGTACCAGAACAGTGAAGGAAACTGTGTTCCGAAATCCGAGTGTGACTGCTATGTGAATGATGAGATTGTGCAACCGGGAAAATCCATCCTTATTGATGACAACAAATGGTATGAAGTAGGCTATTTAGACACTATTATGACACCCACAGCAGATTACATAGATGCTTGTTGGAACACTGACAAAGAAATGTGTTCTCTTCAGAGAAATAGTCACTTGCCCGTATAAAGTCTCCCTCAGATCCACCATATTTTTCATTTTCTATTTATTATTGAGGCTGCCTGGTGTTTTTTTTTATTATTATTTTATTTTTATCCTGGAGGATCCACTTCACCATAGTGACCACACTTGGTTTTGCCCTAGTCTTCTTTAAACATCAGGAGAAATGTGCTCTGGCAGCTTTCATAAACAGCCAATGCAAAATGATTTTATGCTCAGATGATAAACTGCTAACTTAATACATAGAATTCTGTAAATACTTTTTAAGTGTCTATGTCTTGGGCTTGTATTGATTGCCAGAATTACAAAAGAAAGTAGTCGTAGCCTTGTGCACACAGACTGAAGTAAGGTGTTTGTTACTATGAAGCAGCAGCCACCGTCTGAGGAGATGAGGAAGCTTCCCAGAGAAGGCGGGAATTTGTATCTCTTAAGATCCGATTGTTTTTCCAGACAAAACTGAAATGTGGAGAAAGAATGGTTTCTATGAACAGAATGATAAAGCAAATGCTTTAAAAATATTGGACACAGCTGCTATAGTGTAAGAGTATGCTAGAAACATAAACAGGGGCCAGGCTGTGGCTTAGATTCCAAGTTCACAGACTTCTGGATTTATTTCCCTCTGTAGTTTTGCAGATTGCGATTAGGAACCATAGGCTGGCTGTCCACAATTACAACATCTCTCAGTACAAGTGATCGCGACCATTATCAACAATTGCCAGCGCTACTGAGCTAACTGATACTTCTTTGCTTCACTTTGTCTCCCTCTATACTGGAATCACATTCCCTGCTCTATGACCAGAATGTCTAAGGCAAAGCACAATTTTGGTTTAGCCCTTTGCCTTCTTAGAGAAATGGCTGACATTTGCTGAAAGAACAGAAAGACGCTTGCAAGTCACTGAAGGCCAGGCAGGATCTGGCCCCAAGCTAGTTCTATTACTTTCCCACCTTGCCTGTCATTCTTCTTGCATCTATGGGAAATTCTTGGGAGCTTTTGAAACACACCTTTTTTTCTCTGCCATCAGTTTTCCATATTCCCAGGTAGAGTAGAGCCTGTTGCTAAATTTCCATTAAGTTCACTGAGATTCATAGAACTTGCCCATTCTTACAATATTTATGAGGTTATACCTTATAATTTGGCAAATCTTATACACATTCTTGTAACTGAGTCATGTTTGTCTAATTACCCCTAAACATTAATTTTAAAAGATGTAAAACATATGGTTTTCTTTTATTTCCAGTGTCTGTCAGGATGGTGTGCTTCTTTGCCAAACTCCCCTTGATTTAACTCTACGTAAGTGGTTTTATTGCTATTGCTGTAGTAATTGTTTGTTTGATTTCCAATCCCTGCCCTCATTTCTTTTCCCTCCAATCCTCTTCTCTCCTCACCTCTCCTCTTCATCTATCTATCATCATCTCTCTATCATCTACCTACCTATCTATCATCTATCTACCTATCTATCTATGTATCGATCTATGTATCTATCTATCTATCTATCTATCTATCTATCTATCTATCTGTCTATCTATCTATCATCTCTCCATCTCTATCTCTCTGTCTCATCATTTCTCTATATCTGTGTCATTACCTCTATTTCTAGCTTTCTATCTCTCTATCTCACTCTAACTCTCTCCCTCTCCATCTCCATTTCTATCTCTATCTCTCTATCTCTACCTATCTTGCCAAACTCTCATAAAACTCCCTAGGCTGACCTTGAAATAACAGTAGTCCTTCTACCTCAGCATCCCAATTGGTCAGTTATAGGCATGTGCCACAACTCCTACTTCTTACATACGTGTTTTAAACGTGGCCAAAACCAGATGAGGAACTCTTGATTAACAACTACAGTTTTCTTTTTATCTTGCAGAAAACTGTTCCAGAGGGGCTGAGTATGTAGACTGCAAAGATCCCAAGGCACAGAGAAGGACTGAACGGACATGTGGCACCCGGAACATACCAGATTTTGAGGTGACTAACAAGACATCAGAATAAAGCTTTTTTTTTTTTTTTTTTTGTTTTTCGAGACAGGGTTTCTCTGAATATCTCTGGCTGTCCTGGACTCGCTTTGTAGACCAGGCTGGCCTCGAACTCACAAAGATCCGCCTGCCTCTGCCTCCCAAGTGCTGGGATTAAAGGCGTGCGCCACCACCGCCCGGCAAGAATAAAGCTTTTTAAAACTTTAAAAATTTCAGGGTTGATAGAAGTTACAATTTATAAGAAAAAGAATTTGATCATTTGTGTGTGCGTAATCTGTTTTACCTGTCAAATGTGGGTCCTGGATGTACAGCAGTTATAATTATGCACTTAACTTGATGCTGTTGTACCATAATGGCAGAGTGTTGATTCTGTATGTTTTCTTATAGGGTGACTTGCCTTGCAAACGTGGGTGCTACTGTCCAGTGGGAATGGTCCGCAACTCTAAAGGGATATGTATACCTCCTGACAACTGTCCCTGCTTGTTTGGTGACAGAGAATATGAACAAGGAAGTGTTACTTCTGTTGGCTGCAATGAGTGGTATGTGGTAAAGAATGCACAATTTATTTTAGCAATGGACAGTTTGCTGTTATTTTTCATTGGAATGAAGAAGTCACACCTAAGGGTATTTGAAAGAATAATGGTCAACTTAAGTTAGCAAAAGGCATTATTTTTTGCAAAACAAACTTTATGTAGCACCATACATCATGAACATTAGACAATATAATGAAGATACCTACAATATTTAAACCAAAAACATTTTATGATTCTTTACAAATCAATAAAAATATGTGAATCATGGCAAAATAATGATCACTCTTTCATTTTGTCCCTTCAGTACTTGCATAAAAGGGTCTTGGAACTGTACCCAAAATGAGTGTCAAACAACTTGCCACATCTATGGGGAAGGACATGTTAGAACCTTTGATGGAGAGACTTACAGCTTTGATGGGCTCTGCCAGTATACATTCCTTGAGGTAATTGTTTATAAATTTTTTAAGTTTTTTTTTCTGTCCTTCATAATCATTCTTCATATACTGATGAGTATAGGGGATTCTTATTTTCAAAATGGGATTTTTTTTATAGCTTTTGATATGTTTCTAGAAGGGATAGTGTTTTTTGAAGTGATGCTGGCTCTGCAGCTCTGCTGAATTCTGGCTTGGTTCAATTAAATGTATGACTGTGGGCATAGTCCTTAAGATCTCAGTGTCTAAGATTCTGTATCTATAAAAAGTACATGGAAATAACCTCTACTTTAAGCCAAATAGGAGCACCCATTGTACCCCACATTAAGTGCTCAGTGATTGTTAGATCCTATTATTCTACCGGCAGTCTTAGCAACGGTGACTAGAATTTAACAAGTGATTCCTTGCCAAGCAAATTGGCATCATTTATTGATGATAAATCACTGCAATGCTAGAAGGCTATTATTGCTCCTATATTACTGATAGAAAAAGGAAGGTTTAAGTGAATTAAGTGCATTAAACTACTAACTAGAGAATATAATAGTCAAAGAATGAAATGTCTGATTTCAGAGTTTGTTTTTTAGAGGCAATTAAACCTCTTTCTAGATATCATCTAATGGGTAAAGTTTGGATTGTTTTTTATTTGTTGATTAATTATGATTGATTATCAAGTTTTATATGAAACACTAAAGAAAAAGAATCACCCTTAGCAATTTATAGAACCCAAGAGCAAACCAATGACATATATATATATATATATATATATGATTTAATTACTTGTATATCTATAGCAAAGTCTAGACTTGTGTGGAAGGAGCAAAATAAGTTTTGAGTCAAAACAGGCTGTTTATAGCAGACTCTGCAGGCTGCCTAGTGACAAATACAGCCAAGCTGCTGCATTTTAGGAGTTCTTCATCACAGTGTATAATGCATTGAATTTAAGGAATAATCAGATGTGAATGTTTCAGTTGAGGCCAAGGTTCCTCACATTAATAAACTATTATAATTTACTTTTAACAGGACTATTGTGGCCAAGAAAATGGCACTTTCCGTATTTTAACTGAGAGTGTCCCCTGCTGTGAAAACGGGCTTACCTGCTCCAGAAAAGTCATAGTGGCTTTCCAGGTGTGATATGACTCTTGAATTTCCCCTCAGATTATGACCTTCTAACTGAAAGGGCTCTTTGTAAAATCTTCCTTTTAATTTACAGGATCAGAATATCATCTTACAAGATGGTAAAGTAACGGCAGTTCAAACTGCTGACAGTACAGATTGTGAGCGCAGTGGGAACTTGTACTCCATCCACACTGTCGGCTTGTACCTGATTATGAAACTTCCAAATGGAATCATCCTGATTTGGGACAAATACACAAAAGTATCTGTTATTCTGGACCCAAGCTGGCAGGTATATACATCCCTCACAAGTTGGGGAAACTGATATTAAAAAACATCTCTGTCTTCAAAGGCCAGTGGGGTGCTGATAGGTTCTCAGTTACTGTAATAAGCCTACTATTTCTCTTTAGTTATCATTAAATATTATCAAATGACCAAATCTGTTAAAAAATATGAATACAGTCAGTTGAAGGATTCAGTCTAACTCTATCTACTTTCTTGAGATTATCACATGATATGATTTTAAGGTAGCTATGTTTTGAATTAAGTACATCTCTTGCAGTAGATATTCTAAGAATGAGTATATGCATGCATAATTACTTTTAAAACCACAAATATAATTATTTTTCATTCTTAAAACATTTATTATACCAAGTGTGGTGGCACATGCCTTTAATCCCATCATCCAAGAGGCAGAGGATCTCTGTGAGTTTGAAGCCACTCTGGTCTACATAGTGAGTTTGAGGACAGCCAAGGCTATGTTATAGAAAGATCTTCCCTCAAAAAAAAAAATAAGAATAGAAAAGAAAAAAACATTTATTATGCATGATACTAGATCATTTTATAATATAGGATGCCTTGAATTAAATAGGGACATTTTACTCACAAATTCTGATTCTTTTAAATATTGGAATGCAATATTATATAATATTTATAATTATGATGTTTTTGTCTGTCTATCTGTCATATATCATCTATCTATCCTCTATCTGCTACACACCTATTTTATATATCTATATTTTCAACTTTTTATTATGTACAACAGGCTCTTTCACTTGTTATTTTCATACAGGGACATGTAAGATCATTTTCAGGCAAGTAGGTAATGTGTTTGCAAACAGTCTCACCTATATCCCATTACTTTTTCTCTTCTCATCCCCCCTGCCTCTCATTAGTCCCCCGCTGTCCCCCAGATAGTTTCACTTGCACTGTCACCCTCAGTGAATGGCATATTTCATGTCAGTAATGTTCAGGATCTACAACTGAAAGAAAGCACGTGGCATCCGTCTTTCTGAGACTGACTTAGTTCTCAGTGCTGATTAATTTATGTCCACTTGACACAAACTAGAATTGCCTTGGATAAAAGAGCCTCAGCTGAGGAGATACCTCCATCAGGTTGGCTTGCAGTGCTTCTGTGGAGCATTTTCTTAATTGATAAATATTAATAGGCGGGCCCAGCCTGCTGTGGGTGGTGCTATCCATGGAAGGTTGGCCCTGAACTAAATACGCAAAAAAAAACAGCAAGGCAGAGGAAACAAGCAGGCAATCATGCTCCTCTGTGCTCTCTGCCTCAGTTTACGCTCTAGGTTCCTGCTTTGAGTTTCTGCCTTGGCTTCCCTCAATGATGGCTTACAACCTATACGGTAAATAAACACTTTCCCCGTCAAGTTGTTTTTGATCAGTGTTTGTCACAGATTAATCTGTGATTGTAACTTGATCTCCAGTTGCATTTCTGAAAAAGGAAGTTTGTTGGTTTCTCTGTACGGCTTAATATTTTCATTGTGCATCTGAAGCACATTTTCTTTATTTATCCCTCTGTTAAAACTTAGGTTGCCTCTGTTACTTAACTGTTATGAGTGGTGTTTCAATGAGCACTGTGTGAAAATATCTCTGAATGTCTGGGAAACATGCCAGGTCTAATTTTAGTTTTGCAGCAGACCTGCAAGCTGATTTCCATAGCTGCTGATCGAGTTCACATCCTACCCAGTGTGTGCCGTCCCTTTCCACCCACGTTCTTTAGCACTTGTTGCCATGTGTCTTGATTACTACCGTTTTTTTGACTGGGGTTGAGATGGATCTCCTTCTGATTTGCATTTCTTTGGTGGCTAGGATATTAGCTGCTATAGGTGGAGACTCAGTTTTGCCAATAGTACTTGTCGAAGAGGCTACTGGCAACTTTAAATCAGCTGTGTAGCTTTATTTCTGAGTCCTCCCTTCTCTTCCGTAGATTCACATTTCTGCTTTTCTGCCAGGGGCACATCGTTTTTATTGATATGACTCTGTCATGCAACATGAAATCAGATATGGTAATAGCCCCAGCGGTATGCTTTTTTGCTCAGGATTACTTTGACTACCGAGGGTGGTGGCCTGTGTCTGCATAAGCGTTATGGTAAACTTTTCTATTTATTTTAAGAAAGCTATTGAAATGTTTATTAGGAATACATTGAATCTTCAGATTGCTTTTGGTAGAATGGCCATTTTCACACTGCTAATTCTTCCAATTGGTAAGCACAGGAAGCCCTTCCATTGTCTGGACTCTCACTCTCTTCTGTGTTTTAAAGTTTTCATTGTAAGAGAGGTCTTTTAGTTCCTTGCTTAGGTTTATTGCATCATTTTCTTGCCCCTCAAATTTCTTTCTCAGAATGTTTGTTAACATGTTGGTTATTTTTATGTCAACTTGACACAAGCTAGAGTCATTGGAGAGAAAGGAGCCTCAATTCAGAAAATGCTTCTGTAAGATAAGGCTGTAGGCAAGCCAGTAGGGCATTTTTTAAACTAGTGATTGATGGGAGAGGGACCAGTCTGTTGTGGGTGGGGCAACACTTGGTCTGGTTGTACTGAATTCTATAACGAAGCTCACTGAGAAAGCCATGAGCAAGGAGCAAGCCAGTAAGCAGCACTCCCCCATGGCCTCTGCATCAACTCCTGCCTCCAGCTTCCTGCCTTGCTTGAGTTCCTGTCCTGACTTACTTTGATAATAAATAGTGATGTGGAAGTGTAAGCCAAACAAACCCTTTCCTCCCCAAGTTGCTTTTAGACACGGTGTTTCATTGCAGCAATAATAACCCTGCCTAGAACAATTACCATATAGGAAGACTTTTGACTCTTCACATTAGTTATGTGTTTTGCCACATGATTAAAGATGCTGATCAGTTTTCTGGCAGAGTCTTTATTCATAGAATCATTTCATCTTCAGCCAAAGATACTTTGACTTCTTCCTTTCCTGTTTGCATTCTCTTAATTTTCTTCTCTTTCTCTTACTGCTCTCGTTAAGACTTCAAGTACTATAGTAAATAAGAATGGGGAAAGTGCACACATTTGTCTTGTTCATGAAAATGAATCCAGTTTCCCCCACTTATTGTGATGGTTGTAGGTTCATAATACCTGGAATTTGTTATTTAGGGATAAATTTCTTCTTTTCCTAGTCTTTTCGGGGTTTTTATCATAAAGGAATGTTGGGCCTTTTCAAAAGCCTTTTCTCTATAGAGGTGATCCTGTGAGTTGTCCTTGTGTCTATAATTTAACATGCTATATTTAATATATATTATTTATATTTCAATTTATTATATTTAATATATATTGCATATAATATATTATATTTGTTGACTAGACTATGTTGCTCTATCTCTGCATCCCTGGAATGAATGTGACTTGATCATGTGAGTGATCTTGTGCTGTGATTTTTTTTTTGCCCCTTTGATCAACACAGAACAAAGTGTGCGGTCTTTGTGGAAATAACAATGGTGACCTTAAGGATGACTTCACAACAAGGCACTCTTCGGTAGCTGCTGGGGCACTGGAGTTTGGCAACAGTTGGAAAACAAGTCAGGAATGTTCAGATACCGTAACTCAAAGCTTCCCTTGTGACTCTAACCCATACTGCAAAGCCTGGGCTGAGAAGAAGTGTGAGATCATCAGGGATAACACCTTCAGGGACTGCCACAGCAAGGTAGCACCATTTTGACCACTGTAGCTTGCATGGATCCTTCTCAGAACTCATGCACTGCATTATGTCTAGGTGGACCCCACAACTTACTACAATGCGTGTATTGAAGAAGCCTGTGCCTGTGACATGGAGGGGAAGTACCTTGGCTTCTGTACTGCGGTGGCAATGTACGCAGAGGCTTGCAATGGAGCCGGAGTCTGTGTCTCGTGGAGAAAGCCAAACCTTTGCCGTAAGTGCACTCTGCATGCTAACGGTTTTCTAAAAGTTGGAGGAGTTAGACAAAGCTGCTTTCTTAAACAATTTCTCTTCCTCCTAGATTTTCTCTTAGACACTCAATTCTCAAACTTAGAGAGAATTGAAAACATCTTAACATTTTTCTGTATGATTGTAAAAATATCCAACAGAAATAATGCAAGGTATCACATTTTGTTTTCAATTTTAGTTTGAAAAAAAAATCCTTTTGTTCAAAGAGGAAATACATAGAGTACTGATGAAAAATGCATCTCCCTGCCATTACATGAATGACGAGTTTGAGTATCATGTGTCCTAGGCATGGACCTCATATACTACTCTTGGTTGAAATCCTTATATATATTGTTTCCTTGGCACAGAGACTTATTGAAAATGAACTTGAATATCAAATAAATACACACAGAGCCACATGACCATAATAGATATCAGTCAGTCTTTTCTCTCTGTAAACAAAGCATGATGGGAAATGTTCTAAATAAATTAGAACCATTGATAGGACAGACATTGCATTCCACTTACAAGGTTTAGTGATATAGCAACCTCTTTAAATACTTTATTTGAAGGCTACTGCACATCAAAAGAGCTTAATTTTCTCAGACTCTTTGTGAGACAGTGTATTCACTGTAATTCAGAACTCACTATGTATCCCAGGCTAACCTTGGACTTCTAGCAATTCCCTTGGCCAACCTTCTTCAGTGATTTGATTACAGGAGTGAGCTCTGCTTATCAGTGTTGTTTTTCACAGGGGTCACCTATGACCATCAGAAAACATAGATATTTACAGTATGATTCATAACAGTAGTAAAATTACAGTGGTGAAGTAGCAATAAAAATAATTTTATGGTTGGGGGTCACCACAACATGAGGAACTGAATTAAAGGGTCACAGCATTAGGAAGGCTGAAAACTACTGGTCTAGATGATTTCTTAAAAGATCATTACATGACCAATAAAAAGGAAAAGAATTAAGTAAGTCTGTGAACCGCACCCCTGCCCCTTTTGTTTGTATTGTGTTGGCCTGTATGATAATTTAGATAAAACCAAAGAAACTTGGTGAGTTGAATGACACATATTTAAGTCTGTCATTGATGACATCTAGGATCTTTTTAAAAAGTTCTTGGCAGCTGAAAGGTGGGAATGGCCATACTAGGAATGAAAGTAATTTGCTGCAATTCAATTGTAGCTGTGTACTGCGACTACTACAACGCTCCTGGGGAATGCAGCTGGCACTATGAACCATGTGGTACAGTGACGGCCAAAACATGCAAAGATCAGGTCATTGGCCAGAAGTTTTCTTCGCTTTTAGAAGGTAAGACA
The DNA here is from genome assembly GCA_907164525.1 of Lophiomys imhausi. NCBI lineage: Eukaryota > Metazoa > Chordata > Mammalia > Rodentia > Muridae > Lophiomys > Lophiomys imhausi. Next base: position 2,005,584 of record CAJQZJ010001079.1, read on the forward strand.
TATTTGAAGAGTCGTGGAACTCACTCTGTCTTTATAACTAAAGAATATTAGTTTTTTTCTCAATTCAGTGTCTTGATTTTTATAAATGAATGAAGCAATTTTTATTTTAGCAATAGTTCAATAGAACTTCTTATTTGGAGACAGATGTCCATTCTGGGGAGGAAGATGGTGATATGGCCCTGTTGTCAGTCTCTATTCTTGTCATGTGATTGATAGAAATACATGAAAAATCAGTTTCCTAATGCATCTTGTGAAAGAATATGGTTTGAGGTTAGACCGATCATCTGTGTCCCATACTTGAACAACAGTTTATTCTTAGCATTGTATGTCCTAGAGAAAAAACATGGCAGGAAAAAAAGATGACCTAAATTTCCCAAAGCCAACTCTTTGTCAAAACCTAAACACCGGAATGTTTTAGTGTTTTTTCTCTCTTGGCAAAAGCAGACATTTGGAAGTGTCATCCACAGTCAAGAAAGATATCTAACCAAAGCCTGCTTTATGTTTGCATGCATGTCAGTAACGTAGCAAATCAGTTAGGAAAACATGAAGGATCTACTTGAATATCCTTTAAAATCAGAATACACTTGAGAAGAAAATTTACAATGACTATACCTATTATCTTATATAAATTTATATCTTAGGTTGGTGGCCTCTCAGTCCCATTCCCCTCACATTTCCACAGGAGTGAGTCTTTCCTACCATCCACCTAGGCTCACAGAATCATTGTAGAAGTATGACAAGTTTTGGTAAACGGTTATTGCCTTTTACAGGCTGCTATGCCAAGTGTCCAGCAAATGCACCCTATCTGGATGAGAACACTATGAAATGTGTCCAGTTATCGGAGTGTAGCTGCTTCTACAATGATGTCATCCCAGCAGGAGGAGTTGTTGTGGACGACTGTGGAAGAACATGGTATGTTCTCTGCCACTTTCCACTGAGCAACTCCGTCTTTGATATTAGTTACCCTGTGTTTTCTTTCTTTCTTCCTTTTTTAATCACAAACTGTGGAATAGTTTGCAAAATCTTTAAGTCTCATGAGAAGATAGCAGAAAAAGTCATTATGTAGTTTAGGGGAAAGATCGTAACGCTATAGATGGAGGTCATATTTGTAGGCTGCCCAACGTTGATGAAAATGTACTAAAGAGACATGTTCATTCGGTAATGAAGCTAAGGTCAACAATTTAAAAACTAGCTCAGCTGCTTGGCTGTAAATCATTCAGTAGTTTTGTAAACTGTGCTGTGAAATGAGCAGGAATGATAGCTCATCAAGCACACAAGCAACCAGAACTTAGTATACTCTTCTTGGTTCTGTATCGTTTTCACCACTTGACAATTAGTTGTCTGAAATTTGTGAAAAATGTGACACTTAGAGTCAAACTCAGACTCATTCTTCTCCTTTTCCAACGAAACTTTCAGCTCCTGTACTGCTGGCGAGCTGGAGTGCAGTGGTGAGTAAGGACTCCTTTTATCCAGCTCATTTAGGAATCGTGAGATAAAGGACGTGTGATTCTTTGTAGGCCATCAACAAAACAGAAGCACGTAGCCACACTTTTGACTACCTGTCTGCCACTGGCACCATTCCACCCTGTGTGGCTGTTCATGGAGAGTCACTCTTTAAAAACTAGAGCTGCAAAGGCATTTCAAGTAACTTTCAGTGGTGGCTAATGCTTGGGAGGGAGTGTTTTCCCTACTGCATGCATGCCCATGTTTTCCCTACATGCATGCCCCGACACATGTTACTCATGAGTGTTATCTCCACTGCATGCATGTCCTGACATGTGTACGTTTAGGGAACTAAGTGTGTGAACAGACATCAGTGAAGGCAATTGAATGAAGGTATGGAGCAGAAACAACATAGAAAAGATACAAGTGGATCTAGGGACCCATGAAAAAGACATGTGTTACAGATGAGTCCTGAGCTTGGGGTGTGGCTCAGTGATAAACTGCTCATGCTCTCCAGTACAGGGCAAAGTTCAGGCTCAAAAACCTCAACAAAGCAAACAGAAAACCCCAAAGAGTTTCAAAAGCACTCACGACCTAGTCCAGCTTTGTATTAAGAAATAAAACCAAATGACATGTGGCTTCTAAATTACTTAAAATGTACTGCTTTGTCAATATTTTCAATTCTTGCCAATAATAGTCCTCTGTGTTCATTTCAGAAACTCCTACAAATTCAACACCAACAGGTAAAGTTCCAATTCTGTTTCAAATATGAACCTGATCTTTGTGTCAATAACCCTTTAATTATAGTTTTTTATGTTTATTGATTACGTCAAGTTACATCTCCATCCCAGTGCCCTCTTTCCACCCCTCCCAGTTACACCCTCCCACCCTCTCTTCCCTCTCCCACCCATCCCACTCTTCTGGAATGGAGTGTCCCTACATATCAGCCCCTTTTAGTTCAGCAGTCATATGAGGGTTAAGAGCTTCCTCTTGTGCTGGGAGCCTAAATGTCCACACCATAGGGCAAATTGTCCCACTAACAGGAAAGAAAGTTTATGTTCCTGTTCTTTTTGGTGTGTTGGTTGTAGGATAGTTATCCTGTACTATATGTCTAAAATCCAAATATAAGTGAGTAGATGTAGGCATGAGTATATCTTTTTGAGTCTGGGTTAGCTCACTCGGGATGATCTCTTCTAGTTCCATTCATTTGGCTTTGAATTGCATGATTTCCTTGTTTCTGATAGCTGAGTAGTATTCCATTGTGTAAATGTATGAAAAGAATAAAATTAGATCCATACTTATCACCTTGCACAAAACTTAAATCCAAGTGATCAAAGACCTTAAATAAAGCCAGACACACTAAGTCTAATAGAAGAAAAAGTGGGGAAAAGCATCGAAGTCATTGGCACAGGTGACAACTTCCTGAACAGAAAACCAACAGCTCAGGCTCTAAGACCAACAATCAATAAATGGGACCTCATGAAACTGAAAAGCTTCTGTAAGGCAAAAGATACTGTCCTTAGAACAAAATGGCAACCTACAGATTGGGAAAAGATCTTTATCAACCCCACATCTGGCAGAGAGCTAACATCCAAAATGTATAGAGAACTCAAGAACTTAAACACTAAGAAACCAAATAATCTAATCAAAAACTAGGGAACAGAACTAATTATAGTTTTATATAACTTTGTACCAGTAAAAATATGTTGGCAAACCAGATGACATAGATGTAAAGTAAAATTGTTACTAGAAAATATCAGAAAATTATTTCATCATATCCCTACCAATTAAGTCAGGAAAGTGATACAACTTGCTGTAAATATTCCTCGTTACTTAGTTACATACCATCACCTTAAGTTTGACATGTTTAGGTGATAATTAAATAAGTGGTAAAATGGAGTAAATATGGTATCTTAATGATATAAATATTTGAAAATTATAATCACACTTAGAGATGATTTGAAAATGGAAATAGCTCATTCCCTAGTCTTAAATCATGTATTTATTTTAATTTATGTTCATGTAAAAGAATTTCATGGGCAAATTTGCTTAACTTGGTTTTGAGACATTGGGTTCACTGGCAGTTTGAACACATGGGGTTTCTACCGCACACTCTTCCCTTGTGTGGTTTAGAAGGGAATTTATTTCCTGTTGATTACTGTTTGGAGGTCACAACATTCAAAAGGTTGGGGACCTTAGACTCCAGTGACGATGTAAAATGGTCTTGTCTAAATAGATACTATTGCTCACTTTCCTGAGGCTGAGTTATCACATACGGGGTTCTGAACTGCATTTCTTGGTCTCTATGCACTCCTTATAAAGTTCCAGGGGGGAGAAGGGGTTCAGCTAGTTGATAATGACAGATATAATACGTAGTGCTACTTGTACTGATTTATATATTATAGTATTTTGTTACTTAACTTCTACACATACTTTCATGAACTTTAACTTTAGTTGAAGAAAACCTATTTCTTGAATGAAATTTCCTAACAAAGATTCCTCAATTAATCTGTTTTCCTAAATACTGTTCCCACACAGTTTCGATGACCACAACTACTTCCATATTAGGCACCTCAGCAGGTAAATAAAAATAAAATGTTCCATATTATTTTTAGTTTGTACATGGATAGAAAAGTGAGCCTCAAACTCAGGCATGTGAGCCCTGCCTCCAATCTGTTAGTCTTCATTCTTTCATTTCCTAAATATTCATGCTGAGAAGCAGGGTTTCCATCTGGTTGAAGTATGGGTGAGGAGCACTTGTCCCTATGGTAATCTCTAACAAATGAATATTTTGCATGCTGTTGGCTAGGAGGGAACAACTATGCTAGCAAATTCTATGTTAAAATTTTCACTCAGGACCCATGCATGGATTAACTTCAAGCCATGGCTAGTAGATTACACAGATATGTTGAGACATGTAAAAGTCTGACAATGAGCCTGGCTCATGTAATTTAGTAATTTATGTACATTTTTGGAGATCTTATCTAGATTGATATATTTCAAGCTTTGTCATCTGAGGTAATTTTAACCTACATTTCTAAAACTTTTGTCTCCTCTGCATAGCAATGACCCAAGGGACCAGCAGCTCCAGCTCAGGTAAGTGGTTGCCAGCAGGGAGTTTCTGACCCATCTGCCTTTCCTTCCAAGGTTTGTGTCTTTGTATTGATAGTGTGGAAAGATGTACATATATTTCTGTCTTTGAAAAAAAATGTTAGAAAGAAATATTTTTCAGGAAAAAAAATCACACACAATGTTTTCTGACTTTTGGTTGTGTTTTTAATTGTTAGAATGTCATTCACACATTTTACTTTGTCTTTGTGATCAAAGTTTTCTGAAGCATTACTTTTGAGTTGAACTATTTTATAATGACAGTACCTGTTAGGCAGAAGCATAGTATTTCTCCACCCAGTTTAGTTTTTTGATTGATTTCTCACATTCAGCAGCTTCCATTTCCAGGGGTTACAGCACAGAGCAGTAAAACAATGGGTGGTTTAATTAGAAACTTTATATAATTACCAATAAATTAAAAAATTAAATCTAAAGAGTTTTCTGGGTACAAATCTAGGGTAACATATATAGTATAACTTTGGTTTGATTGTACGTTTGGACTACTAAGGTCTAAATTCTCCTATCCAACGTTCCCAGATCAGCCACTACAGTCACTGAGTAGGTAGGCTTCAGTGCCTTAGACAAATGAAAACATTGTTGAGAAAAAGTGGCTAACCAATATATCACTATGATTTTACACCTTTATGCCCCCCCAACACAAACAACATTAAGAAAATCAACATAAACAAATTTGACATTCCAAATTTACACTATTTTTGAAATACCTCCTTTCGTATGATCAGGGCCTTCTCTCACCAGCCTGCTTGACTTCAATTTCTTCTGTGAATTATTAATTTCTTGAAGTTCCTTGACCTGGTTTTCCATTCTAGATATAGTATTCCAAGCCATATCTAGGGTCAAACAATGCAATTGTATCTGACAAATGTAATAATATATTGAAAATTTGTAACTATATATTTTTTATTTTAAAGAAGAAAATTAGTAATTCAGCTTCTACATTTTGGCACAGAGTTTCTTATGATGGTTGGATTAGTGTTTAAATATTATTTAAGATAGTAAATACTTAAGCTCATTTACTTTATTTATTGAAGATAATCTTCCTTCTATAGAATAAAAATATATAAGACCAAGGTGATTTTTTAGAGTACAAAGTCATATAATATGAAATTATGAATATAGTTTAAAACTTTATAATGCTTAGTGTTATTTATTTGATAGTCATTATCCTTTATATATAAATAAATAAATCTGGACAAAGAAAAACAAAAGCTATTGCCTTTGTCAAAGTATCAGCTCTAAGGCCTATAAGATGGCCCAGCTGGTAGAGGAGCTTGCCACGAAGCCTGAGTATCTAGGCTTGATCCCTGCTTCATGGTGGAAGGAAAGAACCATCTACTACAGGTTGTCCTCTGACCATCACAAGTGTGATGGGACATGCATCCTTCAAAACAAATAACAAATGTTAAAAATGGCTGATGGGGTGGTGTTAAGCATTCTAAATGTTGATTGGTCCTGTTTGCTGTCTGTTACTTAATTGTCTCTGATTGGATAAATAAATGCTGAGGCTTGGAGATTGGGCAAAGACAGAGGAAGGCAGGACTAGGGGCTTTTACACAGAGAGAGAGAGAGACAGCATCTTGGGAACAAGAAGGCTGAAGAAGAAGCCAGGAGGAGTAAACAAGGAGGACATGCAGTGGGGTAGATTAAAGAAGATCCTTCCATGTGGCCTGGAACATCGTCTTAGCGTGGAGAATAACAATCCAAAGGGACATATGTATATATGGGGTCATATTTGGGTATTTGAATTATGAGCTAGCTTAGATGGGCTAGGATTGCACAACCCAGGCCTAGGCTTGTTAAGATCCATCTGGTGTCTGTGTGTATTCATTTATAATGGTGGGTTAAGGATTAACACCGCCAAATCAATTAAAGATAATATTAATTACTAGTAAACAATTTAATTAGCCATATTTTTTCTTCAAATGACTGTGATACTACTGAAACTACATCTGCACAGTTGGTCTTGTCAACTTCATATTCTATTGGATTTTCATTAGCAACATGAAAAAATAGAAATCTTAGGAAGATTGTCTCATTTCAAGATGTTTTTCTTCATTGTGTACTCATTATTTCATGTCCCCAGGCCAACTGCAATTTTATCCAGTGGGTTTTCTTCATGGTTTCATGTTAGTGCAGAATAATAATCTCCACTCAGCATTTGTGGGCTCCGAGCAGTTAACGCCCAGCTTAGCATTGTTTCTGAGATGAGCAAACTGGTTCAGAACCAATGTTTCCATTAGTTAATTACCTATGAAAGCTTTGAGTCTTGTGACCTTTTAAATATAGTTTCCACGAGTGCTCTAATCCCAGAGGTCTGCAAGGGTGCTGAGCATGTTGAGTATCATGCAGGTCTGGTACAGAATGCCTGTACATTATGTTACTACCATCTTCTGTTCCTACTCTCAGCACTCAGTTTTGACTAGACCAATACTTTGCACTGACACAAACTTCCCAGAGTTTTTGTAAGCAGCTGGTACAATGTTCTCTGTGAAATGTGTCTCTGAAAACTTATGTCAATTGTTCATCTTTATATTATTACTTTACAAATTGAAACTTTAATAGAGAGCTGAGTTGGAGGGAAGGCTGCCTGGAACTTTCCCACTGACTTAATTCAATGTATTATTGATGTTTTGTCTTGAAGAACCCTAGTGCTTTATTTAGTTTTGCTGAAATTCCAGTGGCTGGTTTGTGACTTAAAGTATTAGTAACTCACTATGTCAGTGATCCTCAACCTATGGGCTAAGACCCAATTGGGAGTTGCATATCAGATATCCTTTATATCAGATATTTACATTATGATTTATAACAGTAACAAGATTAAATACATGAAGTAGCAACGGAATAATTTTATGGTTTGGGGTCACCACAACATGAGAAACTGAATTAAAGTGTCTCAGCTTAGGAATGTTCAAAACATTAAGTAGAGCAATTTTTTTCAAAGATAATATATTAAAATGTTGTAAGCAGTTTGCAGAAAAATATGGACAGGAATTTTTTTATTCTATGTTTTTCATAGTACAAAGACTAGAGTTAGATTGCCCATTGGTAACAAAGTCCATGTAGAAGTTAGATGAGAAAGTCCTTTCCTGTTTTCTCAGGCTCTGCCAGAACCTCAGCTCCTACTATCTCCACAGTCAGAAGTGCAAGCACCAGAGTGCTCCAAAGTTCAAGCGTCACTAGTCCTGCCCTCACGACAACAGGTACACCAACACAACAGAGAAGCTGGGTCCCAGACCAGGAACTGGTTTCAGACATGCTGCCCACATAATAGTTTTCATATATAATGTGAGACTTCGGTGATTCTTCTATGTGTCTTAGCCATTCAACAACTTTTTAATATATATTTTGTTACAATTATATACTTTTACTACCTGGTCTACGGGAGCTCCAAAGCACATGTTTAGCCTAGATAAATTTTTTTTTTAATTTTTTTCAGGGTCAACCACAAGTTCTCAAGTTATAACCACAGAAGCTAAAATTGAAAGTACGATTGACACAGTCTCTTCAACAGGTAAGACAAGAACATCCAAAGTTCCGCTTTGCAGCAACATTTGTACAAGTAGCCCTGTAACAGAAAATTTTTATTTATACTTATATATTTATTGATACTTAACAATTACCTATAAATTTCCTAAATCCTAAAACCCAAACCCTAATTCTAAAATCTATAATCTAACTAAGAATATCTTAATGCTTAAAATACTCTAATATCTATAAAAAACAAACACCTAACACTAGCTTAAGTTTCTTAAAAGAATATTAATTCTCTCAGGTTAATTTTTGGTGTGGATCCATACAGGTGGCTGGTTTCCACCAAGTCTTTCAATCTTAAAGTCTCTGAGTCTTATTTGTCAGATCTTTTTAAAATTATGTTTATTTATTACTTCAAATTACATCTCCATCACAGCCCCCTCCCTTCACCCTTCTCAGTTGGTCCCACCCTCCCACCCTCTACACCCTCTCCCACCTATCCTACTTATTTGTCAGATCTTAAGGCCAGTTTATAAATTTAATCTGTTCCAACCATTGATGCAAGGTGGTTTTTAATCAGCCAAGTATTGCCTCTGTGGTCCTAGGGCCCAATTGTTGTAGAAGATTAAAAATCTCTTCTGCTCACCGTTCAGTTGCTCTGGGTCTCCAAGGACTCTGTTCCAGTGTTCTGGCCATTCTGATGCTCTGAGGCCAGTGTTCTGGAGCATCAGGGAGGGTCTGCCTTTACTTTCTCCACTAGTGTGGATGCCCAGCTGGTTGGTGCAAAACAGTGATGTAGTTTGGCAGAGTGTGGTCTCTCTGCATGGGTTGGTAGAGGAAGATGAGGAGGAAGGTGGGCCAAGACCGAGTTGGCTTCCAATTTAAATCCCTTGTGCCATAATGTGTCAAAATGATCTTGGCCATGAATTCCAGCATTTTGTTGCCATAGTTCCTGGCGGGCTTTCCAAGGCACACCTCCACAAGTGTACATCTTGTGGACCCATGATCATCTGCTCTTGGCATTCTTTCAAGGCATGTGCTTCAATGTTAATCACATCCGGATATTATTAGATCCACCCATACCTTTTATCTGAGACGCCAAGCTTCCAAAATCCCTATGCTGGCAGATGCTACACTAACTTCACTAACCCTACCACATAGCCCTCTATTCCTGTTTAACTACAAGTTTACCTTGCAGAGACTACGAGATAATAAGTGCTTGGTGCCTAGGCTAAGTCACTTGGAACACTGGGAAGGATCTCAGATTCTTATACAATGACGTTCACAGTTTTCACACGTTCACAGTTTTGTGGTTCGAGGGCCCTGTTCTATTGACAGCCCACCAATTTGGGATGAATGTGGTAGATGGTAACGGGAAACACACAGAGATGCAAATAACTGCATCTGCATCCATATGGGAGCCCTGCATAAGACCAGGCTGAGTTTTCCACAGAGATTTCTTCATGAGGACCACATCCTGATCCTTCCACACTAATATTATCTTCCCATTAGGTTCCACTATGTCAACTCCGAGTACAGCCATCTTTGGGAATCAGCCTTCAAAATACAAACCACTAAAAATACCCAAACGATATTCAAAGTATATAAATGATACTTTCTATCCCCTACTATAGTTTATATGAATACATATATAATTGCTCTTAATAGTCATGAACTCCACATTATTTCTATACCATTGTTCTGATGAGATGAAAAAGTAGTGGAGGGATTCAAGCTAGCAAAGATAGACTGGAAAACAGAATCCCACCCTTCATATGTAAGAGCTAGGTTTTTATGTCTCTGAAAGATCTCACATGCAATAAAAGCCAAAGAGAACATTCTTGCCCTTGTACATTAATGAGTAAATATGAACTATGGTCATAACTCTCATGAATAGGATTTTGTTATGCTTAACACATAGATATTTGATTATGAGCAGAGTTTTAAGTTCACTCTGTCTCATCCAATCAGTAGTTTGAGAAACTATCCTTTCTCTTGTATTATCCTATTGATCTTGCCTCTGGATCCATTGTCTGCCCAGTCTCTCCAGGCTGCCTAGTTCATCATATAGTAAAATGAAGGTGCTTAAGGTGTGGATCCTGGAACAGCTGAGCATCATCTGGTAATTTGTGAGAAATGCAAATAAGCTCATATATGTGAAATGGGGAGCTGTTGAGTGGCATCCACTACAGAGTGTGTTAACCAGTTGTTTAAGCAGTTGGTGCCATCAACTTCTCAGTCACCCCCTCTTTCCTGGATTCACTCCCAATTCACATTTCACTGTAATTCACTTCAATTCACTGTAAATCCAACCCAAAATGCATTTCCCAAGCTTAACTCCCATCATATTGTCATGTTACTTAAAATTCTTTAATTCTTCTTTAAGGTAAATCAAACCCCTCACACCCCTTATATCTCCTTAAATTCTTTTCCTTTAGTGTAAGCATGAGGCTTACTTTAATGTATTTATTGGCTAGCACATGGATTGATTCTATTTATAATATACATGTATTCATTAGCATATCTTTAAACTTATAACAAATATTCTTGAAATAAGGCATATTTAATATCAAAATAACCAGAACATCATAAAATAAATAACTGGCTGGTCCTAATTAGGTTATTAAATTGAATGGCATTTCAGGGTGCTGACCACTTAGTTTGTATTTGCTGAGATCCAAATCAGAAATACTTGGCTGAGAGTGGCAGGACAACCAGCTGTATGTCATCTGGTTATGAGTTAGCACACTGTGGGGTATCCCGTAATTTATGTCTCAGGTGGGAGGCAACATTCAGAAGTGTTTGCTACCAATTCATGATGTGACAATAATCAAAATATAATAAAAATTAAGAAATAAATAAATGTGATGTGATGATGTTATTCCTCCAGAATAAAGACATGTTTTATATTTTTTTTAGTTTAAATTTCATTTGTCTATTCCAGCAACTTTTAAATAATCAATGAAGGAAACCAGATCATAAATTTTGTAGTATTTTTCTTTCAGCACAGACTATCTGAGAAACAATAGGTGCAGGAGAAAGTCTGAGTGTGGCAGGTTGATCATCTGTCAACCAATTGGGTTGTGAGGACCAAGTAACTTAAGCTCATCTGATAAAAAAAAGATTAATGCTGATGGATTTTTACAAGGCAAAGTGAATATATGGGCATCTTGAGAATTGTAATATTTTCATCAGGAGGAACTGCCAGTACTTCTGCACTCACATCTAGCAGCGAGGAAAACAGTACAACCAGGCATCCAAGCACTAGAGACACAACTTCAGGAAACACTGGTAAGTCAGAACATGCGCATTTTTAGTGCCTATCAAGTGAGACAAAATCACCAAAGGTAGGCTGCCAAACAAATTATGAAGTTATGCCAGGAGATTAAAACTTGATTTGAATCTCTCATCTCACACTTTAAAAAAGCTGGCAAATGTTAAGCCAGGTCTACTATTTTTATTAAGTGCAAGGGAAGAGTCTACGAGGGCAACCTCAGGGTAAGGACTGATGAATATTCCTAGAGCATCAGACACTGAGATCACTAGCACTGCAGACCCAAAAAAACAAGGCAAGGCCTCCTAAAAGGTCCATGGTGGAGTTGTGGGGTCAGCATAAGCCTTGCCAGTACCTCAGAGTATTGTAATGAGATACTCTGCTCATCATGGATAACAATGTGGGAAACAATGACAGGACGGAGGTAAGAAATTGCCTGGCATCTTTGTTCAGGATTAGTTTGCCTGCTCTTGGTCTTTTGTGCTTCCATATGAATTTTTGGATTGCTTTTTCTACATTCCTGAAGAATGGCATTGGATTTGGGTTGAGAGTACATTGAATATGTAGCTTACCTTTGGTAGAATGACCACTTTCACAAGAGTGTATCCTTCTTATCCACAAGGATAAAGGTCTTTCGGTCTTCTAGTGCCTCCCTCAATTTCTTTTTCATTGTTGCAGTGAGCACAGTCTATGAGCTGTAAGGCTTTCATGACCACACAAGATTTGTCTTTTGAATATGCTTGGTTATTCACACAAACATTCCTTACAGTAACCTACAGGTATGAAAGTGAAATCGATATCTTACCAAGCAGGGAACTGTTGTTTGGGTAGAATTGCTGTGGCAGGGTTCTCTTGGGGAATCTTTTCTGTTGAGGATGCTTTCAAAGCTTGCAGGCCTGAAATCCTTCAGTTGCAGCAGACTTGAGAGGATGGTGCTGACGGAGGTCTTAGAGAGTATCCTTGAGTACACAGGCTGGCAGCTAGCGCTGATACATGAGCCCAGCGACAGTACTAGAAGTTCAGTGGTTCAAGTCTCAAGTACTCTTCACATGCTTATCACTGCCAAGACTAAAGATGTCCTGTGTATGAAACACTCAGTGGAATCATAGAGACCCAAAGTTCCAGTTTTGAATCATTTCATTGGACTATAGCTTTGGGCTCACAGGGCTTACAGCTTGGGGCTAGTTCAGCAGCATATCAAGACCACCTTGGGGTTACTCATTAGCATATCAAGACCTGTCCTGGGCTAGGCTCCTATCTGAGCTTCCTGTGGCCTGCCACCATGGGCTTCCTTCTGACACTTGGGTCTTATCAGAGCAGTGGCAAGCTCAGGCATTGTATTATTTCAAGTCACATAAAACAGATCTGAGTTACACAAAATGGTTTCAGCTATATTCCTAACAATTGTCTTACAATTTTTAATTTAGGGGTCATCTGTTTCCTTAGTTATATTTTTTTCCGGGTATTTTGTTTCACTTTTTGTAGCTACTGTGATTGAAGTATTTCCCTGATTTCCTTTTTTTAGTATTGTTGGTATATAGGAAAGCTACTGATTTTTGTATGTTAGTTTTGTATCCTGACATTTGATGAATTTATTTATCTGCCTAACAGTTTTTAGTGGAGTCTCCAGTATCTCTTATCATAGCAGCTCCAAAAAGACTTGTATCACTTTTATTTCCTTCTCTTGTACTGCTTTTACTAACAGTCTCATTGTTCTCTGTGTAAGCCTCTGACTTTGTCTCTCCCAGCAGGAGGCATAAACTTAAAATGAACACACTGTTACTGGGCACAATAAAGGAGTCTTACGTTGAATAGCTTGTGGATACACATCCAGCACCTGGAACAAAACTTGGAGTGTAACCATAGGTTCTGGCAACTCAGTTACGCCACAGCAGCTCACTCTCCTGCTTAATGTGGTGATCTGTGTTATCACTCCCCACCTGGAAACAGGTCTGAGGAGATCCACACCGTGCTGCCCATAACTTCCTTTCTGACACTGCCAAGTATGCATAGCAATGGCAAAAGCCACGTGCCCAGTGTCCAAAGTCGAAACCCACTCTCAGTTTCAGGGACCACAGGAGTGTCTTCAGGTTTCACTGCTACTAGCCCCAGAGCCACCACTATGTCATCCACAGCCTCTGCTGGTAGCAATTCAAGTGAGTAAAAGAGAGAATCCTGTGAGTTTGCAAGGATCAGATGACCTGTGTGAACTAGCTCCTTCCCTGTCCATGGTGAAGAGGAAGATCAGCAGTGACAGCCAAGTTGGAGAGCCTGGTCCCTCACACACATATTGCAAGGAATGCAGGCAGTGTGGGTGACCTAGACTTTGTGTAGTTGTGGGCAATCTTCTGGATACGCGTGTGCTTGAGATGATAGTTCCAGGACTCCAGTGATAAAGCTGATGCTCTGAGTTGGTGTGTGGCCATGACTGACATCCTGGATATCAACTAGAGGAAATTTGAGATGTACGTTCTGGGCTTTTACAGACTCACAGAATGTGAACCTCAGACAGAAAGGTTCGGGTAAGGACTTCATAAAAGCTCTCCCGTTGGTTCCTGTGTGTGTACTAGGCTATGAAATACTGAATTCCAGTATCCCATTACTAAGCAAGGAAATATGAACAGACACTTCCACATTCAACAGGGAAATAGGCAAACACTGGGATTCTCTGGATCTCAGAAGGTTTTTGATAACTGTTTGGGAATAGGAGATGCTGAAGTGTAGGAAAATCAAAGATGCATTGACAGCACAGGTGGAAAGACATGTCCTTCGGTGTCAGGGTTCCTAGTGCAAGCATATCGCTCACACTGAAAGCAACCCTGTCCCATCAAACAAGGAGTAAACATAACAGGAAACTTGGCATTTTAGATTAATGTTACATATTTTAAATGAAGTATTGTATAATAAGTGGTCAAGTAAAATACTACATTTAGGCCATTTCATTGGCCCTTTACAAAGCATCTATCTGTCATATCTTGAATGTTAAGAAAGATTCTATTTGACCAGAGATTATTTAAAAATCAGGTCAGCCCCCCCCCCCCAGGACTCAAGGAACAATGCAGAAGAGGAGGGGAAGAACGCCAAAGCCAGAGGGGTGCATGACTCCAATGAAAGAGCATCATCCAAACACTGCAGGACTCCTACACATATGAACTCAAAGGGATCATGACAGGGTGCACAGGGCCTTCACAGGTTCCAGTCACATGGGGTCACATGACTGAGAGGGGAAAGTGAGCACAAAGTCTCTAACCAAAAATCTATTTGCAGTTGATATCTGTTGGCAAAAGGAAAATCAATTTTCTCCAATGGGGTGTCACTAGGTATCTTAAGTATACCGTAGGGCAGGCTGCATGTCCAGCAGTACTAGGTGAACACAAAATGAGCTCAGTGATTTTGTGTGTGTGTGTGTGTGTGTGTGTGTGTGTGTGTGTATACTTTTTGTTTCATTCTGACAGTTTTTTGTCTTACTCATTTTTTTGATTCTGTTCTGATTTTCATTTTTGTGTTTCTGTAGGCTTTAGTGTGAGTGTGTGTGTGTGTGTGTGTGTGTGTATGTTTGTGTGTGTGTGTATGTATGTTTGTGTGTGTGTGTATGTGTGTGTGTGTGTGTGTGTACTTTTTGTTTCATTCTGACAGTTTTTTGTCTTACTCATTTTTTTGATTCTGTTCTGATTTTCATTTTTGTGTTTCTGTAGGCTTTAGTGTGAGTGTGTGTGTGTGTGTGTGTGTCAGAAAGAGAGGGAGAGAGAAGGGTGGGTAGAAGTAGATAGGTAGGCTCTGGATGAGTTGTGGAAGGGTAAACAAGATGAAAATATACTATATGAAAACAATCTAATTAAAAAATTGAAAAGAAACAGATTAGAGAATGCATTCTGGGGAGACAATTGGAACTTGGATTGTTCTATGGTTCTCCAACTGAGCTCTCGGAGTAAGCAACTTTGCTGAACCTGGTGAATGGGAGGAATCATATTGCCAGGAAGAGGTTTAATCCATTTGACTTGTCTATGACTTTGAACACTCTTTATTAGTTAGGTGGAGTCCATACTACACCCACATCCACATCTACTGACAAAGAAACCGGAACTTCTAGGGAACACATCAGCAGTGCAACAAGCCAAGGGAAACTCTGGTTAAGTCAGAACAGGCCTTTCTTCCTGCCAACTAAATGACTTGAAATAAAATGTAGCTCTAGGAAAAGGGTGGAAATGTTTGCAGAATGATGTGTAGATGTGACCTAACAATGTCTGCCTTCTAATGGACTTTGGTACATAATGTAATCACCAGTGTTTGTGTCTCGGTTACAACTGGAAAGTTTGTGGGAGTTACTTCAGAAGGCCATACCTGGAGTTCTAAGCACAGGAATTACCCCTGGGAACACAGCAGGCAAAGCAGAGGGTCCTTTGGGACTGTGGTGTGAACTAAAACCAGTGAAGGTCAGAAATGATTGTCACAATGAAAGCAAGTAAATGTGGCCAAGAACCACACTGTAGAAATTATTGGCATTAGTGTAACTATGAGCTAAATGCCATGGGAGGCTGCTGTGGTAATCATGTGACCTTAAGCACCATTCTTCTTGCTATAGCAACAAGTGGAAGAATATGCAGCCCCTCCCTGAAATTGCTGGTGATAACACATCTGGAATAACGGGTACTGAGATATCTTGGCAGGGGTCACCCAGGGAGTATCCTGGTGAGCATTCCATGCTACATGTAAGGAGATGAAGTTCTATGGGGAAGATGATTACTGTTCCAGATGTTTTTCTGTGAGTAATACATTACCAAAGCAAAGCAAGGTAGAAGAGGTTTATTTTCCTCACAGTTTGAGGTACATGGCTCATGACACAGATACCATAGACAGGAGAATGGTGCACAAGTAATTGTGGGACCATGAGGAAGATGTTCACACTGTCTCAGTGAGGAAACAGATTGATGAATCCTGGTGCTCAAAATCTTCCTCTCTTTCTCCTTTGTATACAGTCTAGGAGTACAGCTCATTGGTTGTCAACTACCTATACATTAAACTTTCCATCTCTGTTAATATTCTCAGAAATATTACCAGAGACATATACCAAATTACAAAGTCACACCAATTTTCCAGAAGTTTATATTGTGTATAGTTTAGTATTTGTTTTGTGCACAGTATCATTTTAAGCAGGCAGTATTGGCTAAATAATAAGGGAACACCATTATTTCAAGATCATAATGGTTTTGTTGTTGTTGTTTTATAAAATTAAGTTATTAGACATGGGAAATTAAAAGTATAATGGAGACCAGTAAGGTGTACAAGATGATTTCAGGGTCTTAAATCAGTTCTAAAATCATCAGCATTCCTCCATTAGTAATTGACTTTCTTATGTAATTAGTGTGTTTTCTAATTAATGAATATTAAATTAAATCAGTGTATTCTAAAGTTATTTGATTTGCTTTGAGAAAGAAGTTGTCATTGCCTTTATAAGGGTGGATACTTTCAGTTCAAAAGACAAAAAACAAGATTTAATTCATTTTCTTAAGGAAATCTCCCTTTCACTTTTCTTACTCACATTTTTGACCATGATGACCATCAGACACTCCCACAGCATCATCTGGATCCACCTCTGGCAGGACGGAGAGCAGCACCACGGCACCTGCAAGTACTGGAGCCCCAGGTTCAGGTGAGTCTCAGTATTCTGTGGTGAGGCCGCAGGAGCTCATGAATTTCCTTGCTGACTCGGATGATGGTCTGGAAATTTGACCTGTGTGTGTGAGTAAAATTCATGGCACAGGAAGCAGCACAAAAAATGTATCTTCTTATGTTTCATCCTGCAAATCCATTCATATACATGAGAACGTTTGCAATCATATAAGTCTCCATAATCCATGTTTTCTTGTCCTAGGGAGCACAGTGATATCCACAGGACACACTACCATCCCAAAAACCTCCAGTCTATCACCAGCTTCTGCCACTAGTAAACCAGGTAAATAAAAGACAGGAGGCTTTGAATGCTCAGGAGTCAAATGGAGGGCTGAGCATATCCCCATTTCTTTATATGGGAATGTTGGAATGAAAAGTATATGAAAAGGTTATGGGAGATCATTTGTCAAATGGGGGACTGAGTATATCTCCACTTCTATATAAGAGATTATAAGAATGACATCTATATTAAAAGGCTCTGAGTCCTCAGGTATCAAATGAGGGATGAGTATATCTCCATTTATTTATATGAGAATGTAAGAATGACATATATATATATAAAATAAGGGGATATAGGAATTCCTTATATATTTAGAGAAAGAAAGCTCATCAGGAAGAGGTTGTGTCATAGCTAAGCACACTCACCAGTGCCTACTGCAGGGCTTTTGTAAAATTCATCTCTTCAGACTCCTATTCCCATTTTATCTCTTAAATAAATTACATTCCATAATAACATGCATAAGTTGATGTTTCCCTTATTTTATGCCATAATTAAGGTGTCCTTAGGGACCATGGTGACCCTGAGACTTTCTTTTGAGGTTAAGGAGATTGAGTCATGAGTGATAGAAAAGTCTTAAAATCCTGGATCTAAATAACCATCATGTAGAAAAAAATTGAAAGTCTTCTTTATCAAGGCTATTAAATGGGGTTTCTTGTTTGAAGGACCAAGGCAGAAACATATCTGAAAAACCCAGCAGGTTTCAGTAAGCCTCTGAGTACTGAACTCAAATAGATGAATATAAAGAATTGGACAGCCTTTTTTCAATGCAGAATCAGATAAGGCCCAGCAAAGATTCCCCCATAACACAGGAAACTTAGAAAGAGATGACCAACAACAGGAAGTATCCATAAATGAATGGAGCCACACCATTTCAGAGAACAGTGTGATCTAACTGCTGCTTCACTGTCTTGACCCTGTGTGTTTTTAACGGACCCTCAGGATCATCTGCTGGAACAACTAGATCCACAAGCAGTGAGCCGACCTCACCTGAAGACAAAGCAGATGAATTGGTGCTGGGT
Source organism: Lophiomys imhausi (assembly GCA_907164525.1). Classification (NCBI taxonomy): domain Eukaryota; kingdom Metazoa; phylum Chordata; class Mammalia; order Rodentia; family Muridae; genus Lophiomys; species Lophiomys imhausi. Next base: position 2,023,870 of record CAJQZJ010001079.1, read on the forward strand.
CCTGGAGAGACTGAGGCAGGGGGCAAAGTTGGGAGTGGTTTGCCCATGCATTATTCATTTTAAAGAACTGCCATTGAGGCAGATGCACTAATAAAAGCACATGGAGACTACATTGTTGACTCAATGGAAGGATGCAGTGAAGCATTTTTTTATTATAATTTTTATTTGTTACATCTCCATCATAGTGTCCTCTTTCCACCCCTCCCAGTTCCACCATCCCACCTTCTCCTCCCTCTCCCACCCATCCCACTCCTCCGATGTGGAGTGCCCCTACAAATCAGCCCCTCTCAGTTCAACAGTCATATGAGGGCTAAGAGCTTCTTCTTGCACTGGGGGCCTTACATGGTAGCACCCCTTAGGCATTTTTGATAAATAAATGAAAATAAGGGTCTGGGAGATGCATCTCATAAAAACCCTTCAGTATATTCTGATAGGATGCTGAGCTCTGACACACAAATTCTGTGTCTAAATAGGAAGCAAATCAGTGCACACGAGTTAGCTGGTATGCAACAAGTCAATCAGTCCTTGAAGGATAGTCTGGGTCATGGAAGATTTGTGTGATCACTTGTTGAAAAAAAGGAAAATATAGGAAAGATACAGGAATATAAGAAAGATTACTAAAAGCATTAGCAGCCTTATCTGTAGCCCTGTATCAAACTTTCTGATAGATAATTATTGTTCACTTTGAAAGGGACTAGTGCAACAACAGCTGGAGAAACATCTGGAGCCCCAAGCACTGAATCAACCCAGCCTTCAGACAAGTCAAGTGAGTATAGGCTGATGGGAGGAAGTCATGGGTTTGTTTGGATAAGGTGAGGGAGGCATGTTGCCTTTTCTTTACATTGCTCCTTTTAAATCAAAGGAAAACATTCAGATGGATATATGAGGACAAAATTAAAAGGCAGGATGATGTCATTTTACAGAACTATTTCCTCCATAAATCAATAGTCTAAGGCTTTGAGGAAATGACACTAGGTTGAAATGGTAGACATGATTCAAGAGTAAATCACTGGACTCATTCCTTCGTATGATATGACACTGGGGTGATATACCACCTTTCAAGAAGACAGACAGACAGACAGACAGACATCAGAGATGAGGCAGAGATGGATTAAATGGTCCATACCATGTGCATTTCCAGAGTTATTAGCCTCTGAAGGAATGCCTTGACCCTGAGTGTTGTCCTTGGATAGAGAGAATGATTCTGATATTTTGGCAAGTGTTAGTCTAACATACTAATTAGTCTAATTACTGTTTTGCTGGAGATCATTGTGAGCAAATTTGAGGGTAGAAGCTGGGTTTGGAGAGGTTAAGGTTGGTTTCTGAGTCGGCTGTAAGCTAAAAACAGCAATTTTTTTCAAGTCAAGTAAATATATGCAACAACAGGACAAATAAAGTTTCTCTGCCCAGGCCCTTTTGCTGATGATTTGTTATTTCTAAGAAAACTGACAATGCTGTTTGTATCCCAGCAACTGCAGTCCCTACTGAACCCACATCAAGTGACCAGGGCGTCAGCACACCCAGGGAACCCAGCAGCACTGCTGCAAGCCAAGGAGTCGCAGGTAAGTAGAGCAGGCTCCTCACTAGCAGCAACTCCATGTGTAGAGATGAACCATGTGGGCTGCTGGGGAAGAATGGGCATGCTCACACAGTGAGGTTTAGAATGGAACCTCTCCATGCCTCCCTTCTGAGGACTACTGCAGGTTTCTAGCATGGATTCTTTGTTTTTCAGGCACAACAGGACAGTCTGTGGGAGTCACCACAGGAGCAGACCAGGAGACCACATCTAGATTCCCAGGCACAGGAGCCAGCACTGGAAGAACAGCAGGCAAGACAAGATCTCCATGGTGGACTGTGGAGGGGTATAATGATAGGGCTGTCCAGAACAGTGTGACATCATGAGTTCAAGGAAGAACATAAAGAACCACACCACAGAATTTAATGGCATAAGTGTAACTTTGAAATGCCCTGGGAGCCTGCTGTGGCCATCCCTATCTGTGATTTTAAACATCATTCTTCTTCCCTTAGGAACAAGTGGAGGTCCACATTCAGCCACCACTGGAGCTCCTGGCGAAAACACATCTGGAATAACAGGTACTGAGTGAGCTCAGCAGGAGTCACCCAGGCAGAGATAAGTGAGCATTTCATGCAACATGTAAGGAGGTTCTGTGGGGAGGCTGACCATCACAGATATCATGTACCAATAGTTACTTTTCCATCTGTGAATAATTTTCAAAAAATGAGAAGTGGTTTACTTTTCTCATTTTGAGGCATATTACTCATGACAGGGAAATCATAAACATGAGAAGGGCGCACACATAAAAGTTGGGTCATGAGGAAGATGCTCGCACTGTAAACAGTGGGAAGCAGAGGGAAAAGTCCTGGTGTTCTCAAATTTTATGTTCAGTCTAGAAGTATGACTCACTAATTATCACCTATCTATGCATTGGGCTTTCTATCTATGTTAATATCCTCAGAGACATGGCCAGAGGCATGTTCCAAATGATAAACAATCCCACACTGAGTTTCCAGATTAGATGTATATGGTTAAGTATTGCTTCATATGTAGTACCATTTTAATCCACAATACTTGCTAAATAATAGAGGGATGACATCATGCATCTTCATGTTTTTGTATAAAATTTACAGACATGAGACACAGAAGCCTAAAGGTATGATAAAGAGCAGTCTGGTAGGCAAAGCCTTTCACAGGGTCCTATGTCAGTTAAAAAATAATCAGCATTCTTCCATTAGGAATTGACTTACTTCCACTATTAATTAGTGTGTTTCTAAATAGCGAATACTTAATAAAAACAATGTGCTGTAAAATTATTTGATTTCCTTGTGAAAGTAGTTGTCATTGGACTTTGTAAGGGTAGACACTTTCATTTCATAGGGGAAAATGAAAGAGTATTTTAATTTTTTTTATTATTTCTTCAAGTTACATCTCAATCAAAATTGGAAAATCTCTCTTTCAATTTTCTTACTCATTTTTTTTAACCATGATAAATATCAGGCACCCCAGGCTCATCATCTGGAACCACCTCTGGAAAGACAGAGAGCAGCACCACGGTACCTGCAAGTACTGGAGCCCCAGGTTCAGGTGAGACTCAGGCGCCTTTGGTGATGTCCCAGAAGCTCTTGCATGCCCTTGTTGCCTCAGGTGATGGTCTGGAAACTCGACCTGTGAGTGTAAGTCAAATTCATGGCACAGGCAGCAGTGCAAAAATGTCTTCCCATGTTTCACCCTGCAAATCCATTCATATATGTGAGGTTGTCTGCAATTATATTAGTCTACAACATTCATATTTTCCTGTCCTAGGAAGCACAGTGATGTCTACAGGTCACACCACCATTGGTAGAGCCTCTAGTGTATCCACAGCTTCTGCCAGCAGCCACTCAGGTGAGTAGAAGAGAGGAGGTTATGAGTTCTAAGGTGTCAAATTGAGGGCTGAGTATATCCTTGTATCTTTATATGGGAATATAGGAATGACAATGACAAGTATATTAAAAGGCTTTGGGTCCTCAAGTGTAAACAGGTAGACTATTGAGTATGTCTCCATCTCTATATATATGAGAATGTAAGAATGGAGTGCATACTAAAAGGCTCTGAGTCCTCACATATCAAATGGGTGACTGAGTACATGTCCATTTATTAATATGGGAATGTAAGAATGGTATGTAAATTACAAGGTTCTGAGTCCTCAGGTGTCAAATGAAGGGTTGGAAATTCCTCCTTTCATACACAAGGGAACATAAACTCCTTATGTATTTAGAGAGAAATCAAGCTAACATCAGGACGAGGACTGCATTAGTTTATGTTTTTCTTGCCTTATGCAGTAGTTAGTGTCCTTAATTGTAACTGGTGCATCAGTGACCCTGATTCGTTCCTTGGGGCTGGAGGACACTGCATCATTAGAGTTAAGACTTATTATTCTGACTGCAATCTCTTACCAAGTAGAAAAATTTCTGAAATTCTTCCTTATAAGTAAGCTACTAAGTGTGTTTCCTTGTATGAAGGACCAAGACAGACATGTGTCTGAAAAACTCGGTTGGTTTTAATATGTGTCTGAGTACTGGATTCAGATAGATGATTATAAAGGAGGTAGACAAACTTGTTTCCATGCAGAATCAAATAAGCCCACCAAGGATTTCCCCCATATCATACGAAATTTAGAAAGGGTGAATCAACAATAGGAAGTATCCATAAATGTATGAAGAGATCTCCAACTTAGAAAACAGTGATGTCTAACTGCTCCATCACTGTCATGACTCTGTGTTTTGAAAGGAACTTCAGGATCATCTGCTGGAACAACTAGATCCACAAGCAGTGAGCCTACCTCACCTGAAAACAAAGAAGGTGAGTCAATTTTGGGTCCTGGAGAGACTGAGGCCTTGTGCAAAATGGAGAGTGGTTTGTCCATGCATTATTTATTTTAAAGAACCGCCATGGAGATAGATGTATTAATACAAGTATATGGAGAGCTCATTGCTGACATAGTCCAAGATGCAGAGAGGCATTTTTGAGAAGTAAAATGAAAGTAGGGTCTGGGAGATGCATCTCATAAAAGCCCTACAGTGGGGGTGTGATAGGATGCTGAGCTCTGACACTCAACTCCTCTGTCTTAATTGGAAACAAATCAGTGTGTATAACTTAACTTCTTTCCATCAAGTCAGTCAGTGCTCTGAAGGACAGTCTGGGTCTGGTGGATTTTATGACTGCATCTTAAAAAAAAAAACAAAAGAAAGAAAGAAAGAAAAGAAAATAGAGGAGAATTAAGGAATATAAGGAAGATAATTGAAAACATTCATAGCCTGATCTGTATCCCTGAGTCAAACATCTTGATAGACAATTACTGTTCACTTTGAAAGGGACTACTACACCCACAGCTGGGGAGACATCTGGAGCCCCAAGCACTGAACCGACCCAGCCTTCAGACAAGTCAAGTGAGTACAGGCTGATGGGAGGATGTCATGGTTTTGTACAAGGGGATTACATTCTCTTCCCCTTGCTTATCTTAAATCAAAGTACAACATTTAGATGGACATATGAGTACCAAATGAGAAGGAGGAACAATGTCACTTTAAGAGGTTTTTTTCCCCCACAAAACAATAAGACAAATCTTTTGATATCAAGACACTAGGTACTAACGGTAGACATGATTGAACAGAAAATCATTGTACTCACTCATTCTCATGATATGACATTGAGATGATGTTCCAATTTTCAAATAGATGGAAAGAAAGATGTTAGAGAGGAAGCAGGGTTGTGCATCAAATATTCAATGTCAGGAGCATTTCCAGAGCATTCTCTATAGGAATGCTGTGAGTCTGAGTGCTCTCCTAGGGGAGAAATATGCTGATGTTTTGGAAAGTATTCCTCTAACACACTTTGGAAATTTGTCAAATTCCTGTTTTGGCAGAAATCATTGAGTGAATATTAGAGGTTATACTCTAGCGTTGGAGAAGTTGAGATTCGGTTCTGGGTCTGCTGTCAGCTAAAAGGTCTACTGAAACAATTCACATGAACATATCTAACAACTGGACTGGATAAAGTTTCCCAGGCCAGACCTTTTTGTGATGGGTTGTTATTTCTAAGAAAAATTACAATATGTGTTTCAGGAACTACAGTCTCTAATGAACCCACATCAAGGGACAAGGGAGTCAGCACACCCACAGAAACCAGCAGCACTGCTACAAGCCAAGGAGTCTCAGGTAAGTCAGTGCAGGCTCCTCACTAGCAGCAACGAGGTGGGTAGAGTGGGCTGCTGGGGAAGAATGGGCATGCTCACAGGGTGAGGTTTAGAATGGAACCTCTTCATGCCTCCCTTCTGAGGATTAGTGCAGGTTTATAACATAGGTCCTTTGTTTTTTCAGGCACAACAGGACAGTCTGTGGGGGTCACCACAGGAGCAGACCAGGAGACCACATCTGGGGTCCCAGGCACTGGAGCCAACGCTGGAAGAACAGCAGGCACGATAAGATCTCCATGGTGGACTGGGGAGGGCCTAATATTAGTATTGCCCAGAACTGTTTTTCATCATTCATTATAGGAAAAGTGACCAAGTATTTATTGACATAAGTCTGGCTTTGAAATGTCTTGGGAGCCTACTGTGGCCATAATTAACTATGATCTAAAGCATCATTCTTTTTCCCTTAGCAACAAGTGGAGGTCCACGTACAGCCAGCACTGGAGCTCCTGGTGAAAACACATCTGGAATTACAGGTACTGAGTGAGCTCAGTAGGGGTCACCCAGACTGCAGATACGTGAGCATTTCATGCTACATGTAAGAAGATGAGGTTCTGTGGGGAAGGGTCCACTGTCCCAGACATCCTGTACTACTCTTTGATTTTCTTTGTGGGGAAGGGTCCACTGTCCCAGACATCCTGTACTACTCTTTGATTTTCTTTTTTGAATAATACATTACCAAAGCAAAGCAAGGTAGAAGGGATTTATTTTGTTTATAGTTTGAGGTACGTTCCTAATTACACAGATATCATAGACAGGGGAATGATGCATTTGTAAATGTGGGACCATGAAGAAGATATTCACACTGTCCTAGTGAGGAAACAGATTGATGAATCTTGGTGCTCAAATTCTTCCTCTCTTTCTCTTTTGTATAAAGTCTAGGAGTACAGCTCATTAGTTTTTACCTACCTATACATTAAACTTTACATCTCTGTTAATATTCTCAGATATATGCCCAGAGTCATATTCCAAATTATAAAGTCACGCCAATTTTCCAGAGGTTTATGTTGTATACTGTTAAGTATTTATTTTATATCTAGTATCATTTTTAAGCAGGCAGTATTGGATAAATAATAAGAGATATCATGATCTCATGCATCTTAATGTTTTATTATTGCTGTTGTTGTTTTATAAAATTGACAGTTATTAGACTTGTGAGACTAAAAGGATGATGGAGAAGAGTCTGGTGGGCAAGATGATCTCAGGGTCTTAAATCATTTCTAAAATCATCAGCATTCTTTCATTAGTAATTGACTTTCTTATGTAATTAGTGTGTTTTCTAATTATTGAATAGCAAATCAAATCAGCATATTGTTAAATTACTTGATTTGCTTTGAGAAAGAAGTTGTCCTTGACATTATAGGGCTGGACACTCAATTCATATGACAAAAAGAAGAAATAATTGGATTTATTCTTGAGAAAAATCTCCCTTTCAATGCTCTTACTCATCTTTTTTAACCATGATAAATATTAGGCACCCCTGGGGCATCATCTGGAACCACCTCTGGAAGGGCGGGGAGCAGCACCACAATACCTGCAAGTACTGGAGCCCCGGGTTCAGGTGAGACTCATGTATTCCCTTGCTGATTCAGATGATGGTCTGAAAATTTTATATGTGCATGTGAGTTAAATTCATGGCACAGGAAGTAGTGCAGGCCTATGACTTCTCATGTTTTATCCTGCATGTCTATTCATATGCCTAAGGACTAATCATATTAGTCTCCAACATCCATGTTTTCCTGTCTTAGGGAGCACAGTTACATCCACAGGCCACACTACCAACCTTCAAGTGTCCAGTCTAACCCCAGCATCTGCCACCAGTAAACCAGGTAAGTATAAGACAGGAGGCTAGGAGTTCTGTGGTTTCAAATGAAGGGAAGAGTATATCCCCATTTCTTTATATGGGAATGTAGGAATGACAAATATATTAAAAGGTTATGGGACCTCATGTATCAAATGGGATACTAAGTATATCTCCATTTATTTACAAGGAAGTGTACGAATAAGAATAAAATATATGTTATAAGGAACTGAGTTCTCAGATCTCAAATGAGGGGGTGGATATATATAATTATATAATATATACTATAAAATTTATTATGTATATATAAATACAAAATATGTTTCATTTTATTTCTTAAATAAATTACATCCCACAAGTACATGCATAAGTTGATGCTTCTCTTATCTTGTACCATAAGTAAGGTCTTTATGTGCCCCTTGGGGCAGTAATGATGCTGATTCCTTCGACTGAGCTTAAGGATACTGAGTCATCTTTGATAGATGATCCTTACAACCCTGACCATGAATTAGCATCACATAAAAAATTCTGAAATTCTTCTAACTCTTCTTTATGAAGACAATTAAATATGGCTTCTTATATGACCAAAACAGTAATATATCTGAAAAACCCAGTTGTTTTCAATAAGCATCAAAGTACTCAGTTCCAACAGATAAATATGAAGAAATTAGACAATCTTGTTTGCATGCAAATAAAATTAGCCCAGCAAGGATACCCTCATAACATAAGAAATTTAGAAAGACGGACTGAACAATAGGAAGTAACCACAAATGAATGCAGGCACACCACCTCAGAGAGCAGTGTGGTCTACTGCTCCATTACTGTCATGACACCGTGTTTTTAAAGAAACTGCAGGATCATCTGCTGGAACAACTAGATCCACAGGCAGTGAGCCGACCTCACCTGAAAACAAAGAAGGTGAGTCCATGCTGTGTCCTGGAGAGACTGAGACTGTGGGCAAATGAAGAGTGGTTTGTCCATGTCCAGTTCTTTATTTTAAAGAACTGCCATGGAGACAAGTGTATTAATACAAGTATATGGAGAGCTCATTAGTGACATAGTCCAAGATGCAGAGAGGCATTTTTGAGAAGTAAAATGAAAGTAGGGTCTGGGAGATGCATCTCCTAAAAGCCCTACAGTGGGGGTGTGATAGGATGCTGAGCTCTGACACTCAACTCTTCTGTCTTAATTGGAAACAAATCAGTATGCAGAACTTCACTTCTTTCTAACAAGTCAACCAGTGCTCTGAAGGATGATCTGGGTCATGGAAGATTTTACGATTGCTGCTTGAAAAGAGGGAGACAGAGGAGAATGCAGGAATATAAGGAAGATAGTTGGAAGCATTGGCCGCTTGATCTGTACCTCTGAATTAAACATCCCAATGGACAAATTGTGACTGGCATTTGCTACATTGTGTGTTCCTTTTTTCCATTCTACCTTCATTAACTCCCTACCACTAGAGAGGAGAGAAAAAAGGATAGAGGGAAAGGGGAGCAAAATTATCATCAGACTACTTCCCGCTGATTAGGGGAGTCTAATTCCTTGGGGCAAGCTTGATCTTCACAGTTATGATATCTAATTGTATCTTCTCATTTCTTTGCTCATGACTACCTCCCAAACAGCAGCCAACAGCAACCAGCCAACAGCAGCAACCCTGTCTCTCATAGCCTGACCATTTATATATACTCTCAAAAGTCCCCAGAATTCCAGTTGTAACGCACTCCCATAAACTCTATGCTGTTGGCAAAACCATGCCCCTGCTAGAGCACAAGGCTGGTCACAGAAAGCTGCTATGAAGTAGGCCTATATTCCCACACCTGGGGTTAAAATGTAAACATAGTCCCATAACATTTCTGTGTTTTTTAAAGAAACCAAATTTATAAAATTCTCACCACTACAAATACTGTTCAATTTGAAAGGGTCTATATCACCAACAGCTGGGAAAACGTCTGGAGCCCCAAGCACTGAACCGACCCAGCCTTCAGACAAGTCAAGTGAGTTCAGGCTGATGGGAGGAAGTCATAGGTTTTGACAAGTGTGTTACCCTCTCTTTCCCTGGCTCATTTAAAATCAAAGTACTACATTTAGATGGACATATGTGGACCAAATGAAAAGGGAGAACAATGTCATTTTATAAAGCTTTCTCCTCCAGAGATATGAAAGGCTTTTATGATATGACACTAGGTTCAAAGATAGACATGAAAAAAAAACCAGAAAATCACTAGACTCATTCCTTCTCATGATATGACATTGGTATTGTGCTCCACCTTTCAAATAGAAGGAGAGAAAGACTTCAGAGAGTTGGAGGAAGTGAATCAAATGCATCATCCAGCTGCATATCCAGAGTTATCAGTCTCTAAAGGAATGCTTTGACCGTGAGTTGTCCTAGGAGAGGGAGAAAGATTCTGGTGTTTGGAAAGTATTTGTTCAACACATTTTGAATATTCACCGAATTACTGTGTTACCAGAGATCACTGAGAGCATATTAGGAGTTAGATTCTGTAGCTGTAGAGGTTGAGGTTTGGTTCTGGGTGTGGTATAAGCTAAAAGGGTGGCTTACCAAAGCCAAGCAAACATATCCTACACTTGGTTAGAATAAAGTTTTTCTGGTCAGACCTTTTTATGATGAGTTGATATTCATCTTAGTTGTGTCTAAGAAAAATTATATTGCTGTTTGTGTCTAAGGAACTGCAGTCGCTACTGAACCCACATCTAGGAACCAGGGCGTCAGCACACCCAGGGAACCTAGCAGCACTGCTGCAAGCCAAGGAGTCTCAGGTAAGTCAGTGCAGGATCCTCATTAGCAGCAACTCCATGGGTAGAGGTGAACCATGTGGGCTTCTGGGAAAAGATGGACATGTTCACAAAGTGAGGTTTAGAAGGAAACCTCTCCATTCCTCCCTTCTGGGGACTAGTGTATGTTTGGAGCATGGTTCCTTGGCTTTTCAGGCACAACAAGGCAGTCTGTGGAAGTCACCACAGGATCAGACCAGAAGGCCACAACTGGGGTCCTAGGCACAGGAGCCAGCACTGGAAGAACAGCAGGCAAGACAAGATCTCCATGGTTGACTGTTGAGGGCCTCATGATAGTGTTGTCCAGAACTGTGGGATATCATGAGTTCAAGGAAGAACATAAAGAACTACACTGCAGATTTGAATGACATAAGTGTAACTTTGAAATGCCTTGGGAGCCTGCTGTGGCCATCACTATCTGTGACCTTAAACATCATTCTTATTCCCTTAGGAACAAGTGGAGGTCCACATACATCCAGCACTGGAGCTCCTGGTGAAAACACATCTAGAATAACAGGTACTGAGTGAGCTCAGCAGGGGTCACCCAGGCAGCAGATAAGTGAGCATTTCATACAACATGTAAGGTGATGGAATCTGTGTTCAAGCAGTCCATTGTCCCACATAGTCTACACTATTAATTATTGTTCTTTCTGTGAATAAAATGTTACCAAACCCATGCAAGTTAAAAGAGGGTTATTTTGCTCAAAGTTTCAGGTAAATTCTTCATGACAGGAAAACCATAGACAGGAGAGGTTGCAGATATAATTGTGGAATCCCAAGCAAGATGTTCACACTGAGTACAATGAGGAGGCAGAGGGATGGATGCTGATTCTCTTCTGCTTCATCCATTTTCCTTTCCGACTCAGTCAAGGTGTATGTCTCATTGGTTGCCGCCTATGTGTACACAGGCTTTCCCTTTCTGTTCATGTCCCCAGACATGTACCTAGAGGTGTGTTTCAAATGATAAGCAGTCCCACATCAAATTTTCAGAAGAATAGATACACATTTTAAGTATTGGTTTTGCATCTAATATCATATTAAGCATACATTATTTGCTACATAAAGGAGATACACCATAATCTCATGAATCTTAACCTTTTGCAAATAAAATTCACAGTTATGAAATGTGGGAGGCTGAAATATGTTGGAGTGCAGCCAGGTGGGCAGGGATGCTCACATGGTCATAATTCAGTTCTAAAATCATCAGCAATCCTCCATGAGGACTGACTATCTTCCTCACCTGGTGTGGTTTCAAATTTGTGAATATTTTTTCACAACAACACATTGCCAAATTATTTAATTTCCTTTAGGAAAGAGGTTATCATTGACCTTTATATAGGTAGACACTTCCATATCATAAGAGGAAAAAATAGACTATGTTATTCTTGTCTTAGGAAAATATCCCTTTCAATGTTCTTACTCATCTTTGTTAATCATGGTAAACATCAGGCACTCCCTCAACATCATCTGCAGTCACCCCTGGAAGGGCAGAGAGCAGCACCCCTGCACCTGCAAGTACTGGAGCCCCAGGTTCAGGTGAGATTCAGTATCATTTGATGGTGCCTCAGCAGCTCCTACATTTCTTTGTTGCCTTGTTTGATGGTCTGGAAATTTGACCTGTATGTGTGAGTAAAATTCACAGCACAGGAAGCAATGCAAGAATGTCTTCCCATGTTTCATTCTGCAAATCCATTCATATACATGTGTATGTCTGCAATCATATTAGTCCAACATCCTTGTTTTCCTGTCCTAGGGAGCACAGTGACGTCCTCAGAACACACTCATATTTCTGGAGCCACAAGTCTATCTCCCGTCTCTTCCAGCAGTAAATCAGGTAAGAATAAGAAGGGAGGGTGTAGGTGGTCAGGTATCAAATGGAGGGCTGGGTAGTATATACCCATTTCTTTATATGAGAATGTAGGAAAGACAAGTATATTAAAAGGTTAGGAATCCTCAGGTGTTAAATGGGGGCTTTAGCATATCTCCATTTGTATATACGGGCATGCGAGAATGACATGTATATCAAAAGTTTCTGTGCCCTCAGGTATCAAATGGGATACTGAAGATATATCCATTTCTTAATATGGAAATGAAAGAATAGCATGTATATTACAAGGCTCTGAGTCCTCAGATTCAAATGAGGGGCTATTTATATCTTCACTTATTCATATGGGAATGTAGGAAGTCCTTGTATATTTAGAGAACAAAGCTAGCATCAGGAAGAGTTGATGTTTCTCTTACCCTATGTCATAGTTAGTGTGCTAATGTGTATGTAAGAGCATTGATGACACTGTTGCCTTCCTTGGAGCTTAAGGTCACTAAGTCATGAGGGCTAAGGCTTATTATCCTGATTCTAAATTAGCATCACATAGAAAAATTCTGAAATTCTTCTTTATCAAGCCTATTAAATGTGGTTTCTTGTATGAAGGACCAAAGTCAGAAATTTATCTAAAAGTCCTATTTGGCTTCAATAAGCACCTGAGTAATAGATTCAAGTAGATGAATATACAGAAGGTAGATATTCTTGTTTCCAATCGGAATCAAAAAAGTCCAGCAAGGATTCTCACATATGATATAAAATTTAGAAAGACTGAATCAACAATAGAAAGTAAACATAAATGTACAAAGAGACCCCACATCAGAGAGCAGTGTGGTCTTTTGCTCCATCACTGTCACGATACTCTGTGTGTTTAAAGGAACTGCAGGATCATCTGCTGGAACAACTAGATCCACAAGCAGTGAGCCGACCTCACCTGAAGGCAAAGCAGGTGAGTTGAGCCTGAGTCCTGAAGAAGGTGAGGCTGTTGGACAAATTGAGAGTGGTTTTTCTCTGCCTTACTAATACAACTGCCATTGAGACACAGCTATTACTAAAATTATATGGAGGACTCATTGTTCACCCATTTCAAGATGCAGAGAGGCACTTTTAAGAAATAAAATGAAAGTAACATCTGGCCAGATGCATTTCATTAAACCCCTCCAGAAGGCTCTGATGCTTCTGCTGAACTATGACACATAACACCTGTGTCTTAATAGGAACCAAATCAGTATGCACAAATTTATTTGTATTCAACAAGTCAATAAGTTCTTGAATGACAGCATGGATCATGGAAGATTTTATGATTGCTACTTGAAAATGGGGAAATAGAGAACAATGTTGTAATATAAGAAAGATAATTGAAAGTATTGGTAGCGTGATCTGTAGCTCTGTATCAAACATCCTGATAGACAATTACTTTTCACTTTGAAAGGGACTACTACACCAACAGCTGGGGAAACATCTGGAGCCCCAAGCACTGAATTGACCCACCCTGCAGACAAGTCAAGTGAGTACAGGCTGATGGGAAGATGTCATGGTTATGGGCATTGGGGGGTGGGGGCTTACCTTTTCTTCCCTTGCTTGTTTTGAATCAAACTGCAACATTTAGGTGGACATATGTGGACCAAATGCAAAGAGAGAGCAGTGCCATTTTAAGAAACTTTTCCCTCATAAGTATTTACAGGATTTTGGTAACATGAGAGTAGGTACAAAGTGTAGACATGATTAAAGAGAAAAAAATCCCTGGACAAATTCCTTCTCATGATACGACATTGAGATCATGTTTCACCTTTCAAGTAGAAGAGCAGACAGACTTCAGAAGGGAGGCAGAGAGGATCACATGGTCCATCTCAGTCGTATTCTCAGACTCTCAGTCTCTAAAGGAATGCCTTTACACTGTGTGCGTCCTAGGAGAACAAAGACACACAAACAAACAAAGAAAAAACTGCTGTTTTGGAAAGTATTTGTCTAATATACTTTGGAAATTTGTCCTATTACCTTTTTTTTTTTTTTGCCAGAGATTGTTGAGAGCAAATTAGAGCATAGACGCTGGCGTTGGAAATACTCGAGTTAGGACTTAGGTTTGCTTCAAACTAAAGGGCTGCCTAAACAAGGCAAGCAAGCATATTCAAAAAGACTGCATAAAGTCTCTTTGTCAGACCTTTTTTGTGATGGGTTGTTATTTCTAAGAATGATTAAAATGCTGTTTGTGTCTCAGCAACTGCAGTCCCTACTGAACCCACATCAAGTGACAAAGGTGTCAGCACACCCAGGGAACCCAGCAGCAGTGCTACAAGCCAAGGAGTTTCAGGTAAGTCAGCCAGGCTCCGCATTAGTAACAACTTGGGGGGTAGAGGTGAATCACATGGGCTGCTGGGCAAGGATGGATATGCTTACAGAGTGAGGTTTAAAATGGAACCTCTCCATGCTACCTTCTGAGGACTAGTGGATGCTTCCAGCATGGGTCCTGGGCTTTTGTGGCAAAAGAGGACAGTCTTTGGGAGTTACCACAGGAGCCAGAACTGGAAGACCAGCAGGCAAGACAAGATCTCTATGGGGACTGTGGAGGGCCTAATGATAGTGTTGTCCAGAACAGTGTGACATCATGAGTTCAAGGAAGAATACGAAGAACCATACCATAGAATATAATGACATAAGTGTGACATTGAAATGCCTTGGGAACCTGCTGTGGCCACCACAGTCTGTGACCTTAAGTGTCATTCTTCTTCCCTTAGGAACAAGTAGAGGTCCACATACAGCCACCACTGGAGCTTCTGGTGAAAACACATCTGGAATAACAGGTACTGAGTGAGCTCAGCAGGTGTCACCCAGGCAGCAGATAAGTGAGCATTTCATGCAACATGTAAGGAGATGAGGGTCTGTGGGGAGGCTGACCATCACAGATATCTTGTAGTATTAGCTACTTTTCTGTCTGTGAATAAATTTCTGATCCAAAAAACTTAGAAATGGTTTACTCTGCTCAGTTTAAAGATCATTCCCCATGACAGGGAAACTACACACATGAGAACGTTGCACATGCAAGTTGGATCGTAAGGAAGATGCCAGCACTGTACACAGTGGGAAGCAGAGTGATAAAACCTGATGTTCTCGTGTTTTCTCCATTTTCCTTTCACATTCTGTTAGAAGTATGACTCATTGGTTGCTACCTCCGCATACAATGGTGTTTCCCTCTCTGTTCATATCCTCAGAGATATGGCCAGGGACATGTTTCAAATGACAAACAATCCCACACTGAGTTTCCAGAAGATTAGATATACAATGTCAGCACACAGTGGCTGTTAAATAAAAGGAGGTGCCATAACCTCATGCATCTTCATGTTTTATATATAATCTATATAAAGTTAATAGTCATGCGTTATGGGAGCCTGAAAGTATGGTGGAGTTCAGTCAGGTGGACAAAAATCCACATATGTTCTTGAGTCAGTTCTAAAATCATCAGCATTCCTCTTTGAGGAATTTGACTTACTCCCATAATTGAGTGTTGTCTAATTAACTAATTTAACTAAATCAGTATATTGTAAAATTATTCTGTATCTATTGAAAAATAAGTTATTATTAACTATTATGACTGTAGACACATTTTGTAAGAGGAAAAGAAAGACTATCTCAAAACTAATTCTTTAAAAAAAAATCTCAAAATTTCTTACTCATCTTTTTAACCATGATAAATATCAGGCACCCCCACAGCATCATCTGGAGTCACCTCTGGAAGGGCAGAGAGCAGCACCCCTGCGCCTGCAAGTACTGGAGCCCCGGGTTCAGGTGAGCCTCAGTATCATTTGATGGTGCCTTAGCAGCTCATGCATCCCCTTGGTGCCTCAGGCGATGGTCTGAAAGTTTGACCTGTGTGTGTGTGTGTAAAATTCATGGCGCAGGAAGCAGTGAAAGGATGTGACATTTTATGTGTCATCCTGCAAGTCCATTCATATTCTTGAGGATGTCTCTAATCATATTATTCTCCAACATCCATGTTTCTTGTCCTAGGAAGCACAGTGACGTCCACAGTCCACACTACCAACCGTCAAGGTTCCAGCCTATCCCCAGTTTCTGCCAGCAGTAAACCAGGTAAGTATACGAGAGAAGGTTTCAAGTTCTCAGGTGTCAAATGGAGGATGGACTATATCCTCATTTCTTTATATGGAAATGTAAGAATGACTAGTATATTAAAAGGTTATGGGACCTCATGTGTCAAATGGGGTACTAAGTATATCTTCATTTATTTATATGGAAATGTAAGAATGACATATTTATTAAAAATATCAAATGAGGAGCTGGTTATATGTATGTCTGTATCTATCTATAATATGGAAATGTAGAAATTCCTTATATATTTAGAGAAAGGAAGCTCACATCAGGAAGAGCTTGTGTCATAGCTGAGCACTCTCACCAGTACCTACTTCAGGGCTTTTGTGAGATGCATCTTTTCACAACATTTACATTTTATCTCTTAAATAAAATACATCCCAAAATAACATGCATAAGCTGATGCTTCTCTTATTTTATGCCTTAATTAGGGTCCTTATATGTCCTCTGGTGCCATGATGACAGTGATTCGTTCCTTTGAGCTTAAGGACACTGCGTCATGAGTGATAGATTTACAATCCTGACCATGAATTAGCATCCTGTAAAAAAAATCCTGAAATTCTTTTTCATGAGGGCTATTGAAAGCAGTTTCTTATATGAAAGATGGAGGCAGAAATATATGAAAGACCCAGTTGGTTTCAATAAGCATCTAAATACTGAATTCAAACAGATGAATATAAAGGAGGTAGACAATCTTATTTCCATGCAAAATCAAATAAGTCCAGTAAGGATTCCTTCATATCACATGAAATTTAGAATGACTGAAGCCTCAATAGGAAGTATATTTAAATAAATGAAGCCACCCTGCATCAGAGAGCAGTGTGGCCTACCATAACATTGTGGGCTTATCTTTCTTTCTTTCTCTCTTTCTCTCTTTCTCTCTTTCTCTCTTTCTCTCTTTCTCTCTTTCTCTCTTTCTTTCTTTCTTTCTTCCTGTTTAAAGGAACTACGATTGGAGCATCTACTGGAACAACTAAATCCCCAAGCAGTGAGCTGACCTCTCCTGAAGTCAATACAGGTGAGCAGAAGTTGTGTCCTGGAGAGGCTGAGGCTGGGGTTGAAATCAAGTGGTTTACCACCTGGAGCTTATTCATTTTAAAAAACTGCAATTGAACTTTGCCCTAGTGGTGCTGCCTTGTAGGCCCCAGTGTATGAGGAGGCTCTTGGCCCTCATATGAGTGCTGAACTGGGGTGGGGGACTGTTATGTAGGGACACTGCACTCCAGAGGAGTGGGATGGAAGGGATGGGGGGTGGAGGGTGGGAGGGGTGGAAAGAGGACATTGTGATGGAGATGTAACCTGAAGTAATAAATAAATATAAAAAAGAAAGATAAATTCAACATATAAGTTAAAAAAAACTGCAGTTGAGACAGGTGTATTAATAAAAGCACATGGAGACCTCATTGTTGACCCAATTCAAAATAGAGAGAGGCATTTTTAAAAATGAAAATAGAGTTTGGGGAGATACATGTCATAAAAGCCCTACAGTAGACTCTGATGAGGATGCTGATTTATGGCACACAACTGCAGTGTCTTAATATGAAAAAAGGTCAGTATGTACAAGTTTGCTTGTATCCAACAAGTTGATTAGTGCTCTGCGTCATGGAAAATTTTATGATTGGTGTTTGCAAGATGGAAATAGAGAAGAATGCAGGAATATAAGAAAGATAAATGAAAGCTTTCGCAGCCTGATTGATCTGTAGCCCTCTATCAAACATCCTGATAGACAATTACTGTTCTCTTTGAAAGGGACTACTGCAACAACAGCCTGGGAAACATCTGGAGCCACAAGCACTGAATCGACCCAGCCCTCAGACAAGTCAAGTGAGTACAGGCTGATTTGAAGAAATCAGGGGATTTTCCAGGAAGGGGAAGGGGGTTGCTTACCTTTTCTTTACTTTGCTTGTTTTAAATCAAAGTGCAACATTTAGATCGACATATGAGGACCAAAGAACAAGAGAGAATAATGTCATTTTAAGAAACTGTCTTGTCCACAAGTATGAAAGGCTTTTGATAACATGATGCTAGATTGAAACCGAACTTTTAAATTATTATTTATTTAACTCTTATTTATTACTAAATTCACTTATAACAAACACCAACAATTTCTTAACTATTAATCCTATAAATTCCTACAACCCCTTTAACCTATCCACTAAACCTATTGATAATCATAACAA
>CAJQZJ010001079.1:2042326-2055618 GCA_907164525.1 Lophiomys imhausi
TTTCACCTGGCTTCAACCTTGTTTTTCAGTCCAAAGAGACTCCCCTCATTTCACCTGACTTCATCCATAAGCTGATAAGCTAATTGCTCACAGCAGTTGATCTTCATGCCCCGAATTAAGAGACTGTATCAGAAACTTAGGTATTCACTAAATCTAACTTATATTAACCTATCAGCCCCTTCAAAGGGTAGACATGTTTGAACGGAAAATCACTGGACTCATTCCTTCTCATGACACTGAGATCATGTTCCAACTTTCAAGTAGACAGATAGACAGACATTAGAGAGGAGGCAGAGTCATGGATCAAATGCTCCATCCCAGGTGAATTTCCAGAGTTCTCAGTCTCTAAAGGAATGCCTTGACCCTCAGTGCTGCCTTAGGAGAAGAGCAAGAAAGATTCTGGGGGTTTGAAAAGTACTTTTCCAAAATACTTTGGAAAGTACTCAAACTACTGTTTTGCCAGAGATCACTGAGAGCAAGTTAGAGGGTAGTCTCTGAGGTTGGACAGTTCTAGGTTGTGTTCATGGTCTGCAGTAAGCTAAGCTAAAAGGACAACATAAACAAGTCAAGCAAATACATCCAACAACTGGACACAATAGAGCATATCTGGACAGGCCTTTTTTCTGATGGGTTGTTATTTCTCCGAAAAATTACAATGCTGTTTGTATCTAAGGAACCTCGGCCCTGACTGAACCCACATCAAGGGACCAGGGCGTCAGCACACCCAGGGAACCTAGCAGCACTGCTACAAGCCAAGGAGTCTCAGGTAAATAGAGCAGGCTCCTCACTAGCAACAACGAGGTGGGTAGAGGTGAAACATGTGGGCTGCTGGGGAAGAATGGGCATGCTCACAGGGTGAGGTTTAGAATGGAACCTCTCCATGCCTCCCTTCTGAGGACTAGTGCAGGTTTCCACCATGGATTCTTTGTTTTTCAGGCACAACAGGACAGTCTGTGGGAGTCACCACAGGAGCAGACCAGAAGACCACATCTGGGATCCCAGGCACAGGAGCCAGCACTGGAAGAACAGCAGGCAAGACAAGATCTCCATGGTGGACTGTGGGAGGGGTAAAATGATAGTGTTGTCCAGAACAATGTGACATCATGAGTTCAAGGAAGAACATAAAGAACCACACTGCAGAACTTAATGGCATAAGTGTAACTTTGAAATGCCCTGGGAGCCTGCTGCGGCCATCACTATCTGTGACCTTAAACATCATTCTTATTCCCTTAGGAACAAGTGGAGGTCCACATACAGCTACCACTGGAGTTCCTGGTGAAAACACATCTGGAATAACAGGTACTGAGTGAGCTCAGCGGGGGTCACCCAGGCTGCAGATAGAGAGCAATTCATGCAACATGTAAGGAGATGAGGTTCTGTGGGGAGGCTGACCACTGTCACCGATGTCCTGCTCTATTAATTACTGTTCTTCCTGTGAATAAAAATTGACCAAAGCAAAGCAAGGTAGAAAGGGCTTATTTCGCTCAAAGTTTTTGATACACTCCTCATGACAGGGATACCATATGCCTGAGAGCTGTCCACATATGCAAGTTCTGTCATGAGAAAGATGCTGGAACTGTAAACAGCAAGGAAGCAGAAATAATTCCTAGTGATGATTTCAAGCTTCCCCCATTTCTCTTTCACATTCAGTCAAGAATAATGTTTCCCTGGTTGCCACACACATATGCATTGGGCTTTCCCTCTCTGTTAATATCCTTCGAGGTATGCCCAGAGATGCATTACAAATGATAAACAGTCTCACATTGAGTTTCCAGGAGAGTAGATGAATATCATCAAGTATTTGTTTTGTTCTAATATTATTGTAAGTGGTTGTTAAATAATAGGGGGATGCCATGGTCTTGTGCATCTTTATTACATATCATATATATATATATTTTAATAGTCATGAGTTATGGAAGCTTAAAATTCTGGTGGAGTTCAGTTCGGTGGGAAAAGGTCCTCATATGTTCTTGAGTCCTAAAATCATCAGCATTCTTCCATTAAAATTTGACTTACTTCCATAATTAGAATGCTTTTTAATTAGTGAATATTTAATCAAATCAGTATGTTGTCAAATTATTCAGCATGCCCTGAGAAAGATTTTGTCATTAACTATTATGAGGGAAGACACATTTTGTAAAAGGAAAAGAAATATTATTTCAATTCTTATTCTTAAGAAAAATTTTCTTACTCATCATTTTAATCTATGCTAAACATCAGGCACCCCCTCAGCATCATCTGGATCCACCTCTGGAAGGGCAGAGAGCAGCACCACGGCACCTGCAAGTACTGGAGCCCCGAGTTCAGGTGAGACTCAGTAGCCTGTGCTGAGGCCTCAGTAGCTCATGCATTCCCTTGCTGACTCAGGTGATGGTCTGAAAGTGTCACCTGTGTGTGTGAGTCAAATTCACGGCACAGGAGGCAGTACAAGAATGTAACTTCTCATGTTTTATCTGCAAATCCATTCATATACTTAAGGATATCTGCAATCATGTAAGTCTCCAACATCCATGTTTTCCTGTCCTAGGGAGCACAGTGACATCCACAAGTCACACTACCAACCTTCCAGACTCCAGTCTCTCCCCAGCCTCTGCCAGCGATAAACCAAGTAAGTATAAGAGGGGAGAGTGTGAGTGCTCAGGGGTCAAATGTTAGACTTACTAAGTATGTCTTCATTTATTTATATGGACTGTAAGAATGGCATGCATATTGAAAGTTTCTTAGTCCTCACGTATCAAAAAGGGGACTTAGTGATTCTCCATTTACTAATATGGAAATGTAAGAATGGCATATATATCACAAGACAAGATTTTGACTGTGAAATCATATCAAGTAGAAAAATTCTAAAATTCTTCTTTATCAGGGATGCTAAATGTGGTTTCTTGTATGAAAGATCAAGATACAAATATATGTGAAAGACCCAGTTGGTTTCAATAAGAATCTGAGTACTGGATTCAAATAGATGAATATAAAGAAGTTAGAGAATCTTATTTCCATGCAGAATTGAATATCCTAGCAAGGATTCCTTAACATAATCTAACATTTAAGAAATATTGAATCAACAATAAAGAGTATCTGTAAATAAAATAATAGCCTTCATCAGAGAACAGTGTAGTCTGCAGCTCTAGCACTGTATGACATTGTGTGTTTTGTAAGAACTACAGAATTATCTAATAAAGTAAAAAGATCCACAAACAGAGTTATGGCCTCATGTGACATAGCAGTTAATTTGAGGCTGTGTCCCAAAAAGGCTGAGGCTGATGGTAAAATTGAGAGTGATTTTTCCATGCCTAATTCAGAACTGCCTTGTAGACAGGCACATTAATAATAGTATACATTGATCTGATGGCTGACCCAATCCAAGATGCAGAGAGCCATTTTTAAGAACTATAATAAAATTATGACCTGTGGAGATGCACCTCATAGAAGTCCTACAGTAGGCTGTGATGAGGAACTTGAGCTCTGACACTCAACGCCTGTGTCTGAATTTGAAACAAGTCAGTATGAATAACAACAAGCCAATCAGTGCTCTGAAGGATGGTCTGGGTCATGGAAGATTTTATGATTGCTGCTTGAAAAGAGGGAAATACAGGGTAATTCAGGAATATAAGGGCGATAATTGAAAGTATTGGCAAGTTAATCTATATCGCTGTATCAAACATCCTGATAGACAATTACTGTTCACAGGTACTTTGACAGGTACTACTGAACCAACAGCTGGGGAAACATCTGGAGCCCCAAGCACTGAATCAACTCAACCTTCAGACAAGTCAAGTGAGCACAGGCTTATATCAAGAAGCCATGGGTTTTTACAATGTACTACCTTCTATTTCCTTTAGTCATTTTAAGTCAACATACAACATTTAGATGGACTTATAAGGACCAAATGAAGGGAGAAAAACATGACACTTTGATAACATGAGACTAGGCTCAAGGAGTAGACATGATTGAACAGAAAATTACTGGACTCATTCTTTGTCATGACCCAACACTGGCATGATGTTCCACTTTTCAAATAGATGGACAGACAGACTTCAGGGAGGAGGTAGAGATAGATGAGATGCTCGACCCAGGAGCATTTCTAGAGCTGTCAGTCTCTAATGGAATGCCTTGACCCTGCGTGCTGTCTTAGGATAGAGAAGGTTTATGGTGTTTTGGAAAGTATTCATCCAACACACTTTGAAAATTCATCAAGCAACTGTTTACCCAGAAATTTTTGACTGCCAATTATAGGTTAAACTTTGGGGCTGGAGAGGTTGATATTGTGTCCTGGGTGTGCTGTAAGCTAAAAGAATCTATGAGGCAGGTCAAGCAAACATATTCAAGAGTGGACAGGATAAATCCCTGGGCACACCGATTTCTGATGGCTTATTTCTAAGAAAAATAACAATGCTGTGTGTGTCTCAGGAACTTCAGTCCCTACTGAACCCACATCAAGGGACAAGGGTGTCAGCACAGCCAGGGAACCCATCAGCAGTACTACAAACCAAGGAGTCTCAGGTAAGTCAGAACAGGAAACTCATTAGCAGCAACCTGATGGATAGAGGTGACTCACATAGGCTGCTGGGGAAGGATGGATGTGCTCAGAGAGTGAGGTCTAGATTAAAAACTCTCCATGCCTCCCTTCTGAGGACTAGTGCATGTTTCCAGCATGGGCTATGTGCTTTTCAGGCACATCAGGACAGTCTGTGGGAGTCACCACAGAAGCAGACCAGGAGACCACATCTGGGGTCCCAGGCATGGGAACCAGCACTGGAAGAACAGCAGGCAAGACAAGGATGTCATGGTGGTCTCTGGAGGGCCTGATGATAGTGTTGTCCAGAACTGTGTGAAATCATGAGTTCAAGGAAGAATATGAAGAACTATATTGTAGAATATAATGGCATAAGTGTGACATTGAAATGCTTTGGGAGGCTGCTGTGGCCATCACTATCTGTGACCTTAAACATCATTCGTATTCCCTTAGGAACAAGTGGAGGTCCACATACAGCCAGCACTGGAGCTCCTGGTGAAAACACATCTGGAATAACAGGTACTGAGTGAGCTCAGCAGGAGTTACACAGACAGCAGATAGAGAGCAATTCATACAACATATAAGGAGACAAGTTTCTCTGGGGAAGCTGTCTATCAAAGTTATCATGTACTATTAGTTACTTTTTGATTGTGAATAAATTTCAGATCCAAAAAATTAGAAATGGATTCCTCTGCTCAGTTTGAAGATTATTTCTGGTTACAGGAAAATCAAACACATGAAAGTGATGCACATGTAAAAGATGCAGCACGAGGAAGATGCTTGCATTATAAACAGTGAGGAAGCAGAGTGATAAAACTTCGTGTTCTCACGCCTCTTCCATTTCCCTTTCACATTCAGTCTAGAAGAATGACTCATTGGTTGTTACCTGCCTACACACTGGGCTTTCCTTCTTTGTTCATATTCTGAGATATGCCCAGGGTCATGTCCCAAATGATAAGCAGTCCCATACCAAGTTTTCAGAAGATTAGTTGTATATTGTCAAGTATTTGTATGGTTCTAGTACTTATAGCACACATAGTAGCTGTCAAATAGGAGGGAGATGCCATCATCTTATAAATCTTTAATACACACACACACACACACATATACATATATATATATATATGCTATAACTTATGGGAGCCTA
The DNA here is from genome assembly GCA_907164525.1 of Lophiomys imhausi. NCBI lineage: Eukaryota > Metazoa > Chordata > Mammalia > Rodentia > Muridae > Lophiomys > Lophiomys imhausi. The sequence continues at coordinate 2,047,987 of CAJQZJ010001079.1, forward strand.
AAATATGGTGGAGGGAAGTCAGGTGTGCAAATATCTTCACATGTTCTTGTGTCAGTTTTAAAATAATCACCATTCCTTTATAAGGAATTTGACCTACTTCCATATTAGTGTTTTGTAATTAATGAATATTTAACTAAATAAGTATGTTGTGAAGTTATTAGATATCCCTTGGGAAAGAAATAGTCATTAACTATTATGGGGGTAGACATTTTATATGAGGAGAGGAAAGACTATTTTAATTCCTAGTCTTAAGAAAAATTTCCCTTTCAGTGTTCTTACTCTTCTTTTTTTTTAACCATGATAAACATCAGGCACCCCCTCAGCATCATCTGGATCCACCTCTGGCAGGACGGAGAGCAGCACCACGGCACCTGCAAGTACTGGAGCCCTGGGTTCAGGTGAGACTCAGTAGCCTGTGGTGAGGCCTCAGTAGCTCATGCATTCCCTTGCTGACTCAGGTGATGGTCTGGAAGTGTCACCTGTGTGTGTGAGTCAAATTCATGGCAGAGGAAGCAGTACAAGAATGTGACTTCTCACGTTTTATCTGAAAGTCCATAATATACATGGGGATGTCTGCAGTCATATTAAGTCTCCAACATCTATGATTTTCCTGTCCTAGGGAGTACAGTGACACCCAATGGCCACACTCACACTGCTGGAACCTCTAGTCTATCCCCAGCCTCTGTCAGCAGTAAACCAGGTAAGTGTAAGTGACAGGGTCTGAGAACTCAGAGGTCAGATGGTAGAATGACTGGGTATATCTTCATTTCTGTATATGGGAGTGTAGGAATGGCATGTATATTAAAAGGCTCTGAGTCCTCATGAATCAAATGGGGCACTGAGTATATCACCATTTATTAATATGGACAAGTAACAATGACATGTATATTTCAAGGCTATAAGTTCTCAAATGTCAAATGAGAAACTGGTTATATTTCCATTAATTCACATGGGAAGTGGAATTTCTTTTATATTTAGAAAAAAAACAGCTAGCATCAAGAATTGGAATTCATTAGCTGATGTTTCTCTGACCTTATGCCATAGTTAGTATCCTAATGTGCACTTTGGAGCATTGATGGCCCTGATTCCTTCCTTGGAGCTGAAAGCCAATGACTCATGACTTTTTTAGGCTTAGGCTTACTATTCTGACTATGAACTCACATCAAATGAAAAAATTCTGAAATTCGTCTTTATCAGGGCTACTGAATGTTTGTTGTTGCTTGTATGAAGGACCAAGACAGAAATATATGTGAATGATCCAGGTGGTTTCAATAAGTATCTGTGTCCTGGAGTCAAATAGATGGATGTAAAAGGGGGTAGACATTCTTGTTTCCATGCAGAATCAAATAAGCCCAGGAAGGATAACTCCATAGTGTATAAAATTTAAAAAGATGGAATCAACAGTAGTATCTATAAATGTATGAAGAGATCTCCAACATAGAAAACAGTGTGTGTGCTGCTCCATCACTGTCATGATGCTGTGTGTGTTTAAAGGAACCGCAGGATCATCTACGGGAACGACTAGATCCACAAGCAATGAGCTGACCTCACCTGAAGGCAAAGCAGGTGAGCTGAGGCTGGGTCCTGGAGAGGCTGACGCAGTGGGCAAAATGGAGGATGATTTGTCCATGCAGTATACATTTCGAAGAAGTGCTGTCGAGACACATATATTAGTACAAATATATGCAGACTTTGGTTGAGAGACAATTCAAGATGCAGAGAGATATTTTTAAGTAAAGTGAGAATAGGTTCTGGGGAGATATATGTCATAAAAGCCCTACAGTAGGCTCTTTTAGGCTGCTGAGCTCTGACACACAACTCCAGTGTCCTAATTTGAAACAAATCAGTATGCAGATGTTCACTTCATCAGTGCTCTTAAGGATAGTCTGAGTCATGGAAGATTTTATGATTGCTGCTTGAAAAGAGGGACATACAGTGTAATTCAGGAATATAAGGGCGATAATTGAAAGTATTGGCAAGTTAATCTATAGCGCTGTATCAAGTATCCAGATAGACAATTAATGTTCACTTTGAAAGGGACTACTGAACCAACAGCTGAGGAAACATCTGGAGCCCCAAGCACTGGATCAATTCAAACTTCATACAAGTCAAGTGAGTTCAGGCTGATGTGAGGAAGTCGTGGGTTTTGGCAAGTGTGTTTCCTTATCTTTCCCTTGTTCATTTAAAATAAAACTATAATATTTAAAGGACAGATGAGGACCAAATGATGAAGGAAATAATCCAATTTAAGGAGATTTCTCCTCAACAAAGCAGAAAGCTAAGACTTTAGATAACATGTCTCTTGGTTCAAAGGGTTGATATGATTGAGTGGAAAATCACTGGACTCATTCCTTAACATGATATGGCACTGTGATGATGTTCTGCCTTTCAAGTAGACAGACAGTCAGCACTCAGATGGACTCAGAGATAGATCAAATGCTCCATCTCAGACACATATCCAGAGCTCTCAGTCTCTAAAGAATGCATTGACCCTGAGTGCTGTCCTAGGGTAGAGAGAAAGACTCTGGTGTTTTGGAAAATATTTGTCCAACACAATTTGGAAATTATTAAAATTACTGTTTTTTGAGAGATCACTGAAAACAAATTAGAGGGTAGACTCTGTTGTTGGAGAGTTTGAGGTTGGGTCCAGAGTCTGTAGTAAGCTAAAAGGGCAACTTAAACAAGTCAAGCAAATATATCCAACTATTGGACACAATAAAGTTTATCTGTACAGATCCTGTTTCTGATGGGTTGTTATTTCTATGAAAAATTACAATGCTTTTTGTGTCTCTGGAACTGCAGTCCCTACTGAAGCCACATCAAGGGACCAGAGCATCAGCACACCCAGGGAACCCAGCAGCACTGCTACAAGCCAAGGAGTCTCAGGTAAGTCAGTGCAGGCTCCTCATTAGTAACCAGTTGTGGGTAGAGTTGAACCACGTGGGCTGCCGGGGAAGGATGGACATGCTTACAGAGTGAGGTTTAGTATGGAACATGCCACACCTTCCTTCTGAGGACTAGTACATGATTGCAACATGGGTCCTGTGCTTTTCAGGCACAACAGGACAGTCTGTGGGAGTCACCACAGGAAAAGACCAGGAGGCCACACCTGGTCTCTCAATCACTGGAGCCAGCACTGGAGCCAGCACTGGAAGAACAGCAGGCAAGAACAAGATCTCCATGGTGGACTGTGGAGGACCTAATGATAGTGTTGTCCAGAACTTTGTTACATCATGAGTTCAAGGAAAAGGAGACTCTCCAACAAAACAGAAAGAAAAACAAAAACAAAAAGCACTCTCTAAAACTTAAGTGGCATAAATGTGACTTTGAAATACCTCAGGAAGCTTCTGTGGCCATCACAGTCTGTGACCTGAAGCATTATTCTTATTTCCTCAGAAACAAGTGGAGGTCCACATGCAGCCAGCACTGGAGCTCCTGATGAAAACACATCTGGAATAACAGGTACTGAGTGAGCTCAGCAGGGGTCACCCAGGCAGCAGATAAGTGAACATTTCATACAACACATAAGGAGATGAGGTTCTGTGGGGAGACTGACCATCATAGATATTGTGTACTATTAGCTACTTTTCTGTCTGTGAATAAATTTCTGACTCAAAACATTATAAATGGTTTACTTTTCTCAGCTTGAGGTACATTCCTCATGGCAGAGAAACCAAACACGTGAAAGTAATGCACATGTGAAAGATGGATCAGAAGGAAGATGCTCACATTGTAGACAGTGGGGAACCAGAGTGACAAACACTCATGTTGTTAAGCTCCCTCCAATTCCCTTTTATGGTCTGTTAGAAGTATGACTCATTGGTTTCCACCTCCCTATATGTTGGCCCTTCCCTGGCTGTTAATATCCTCAGAGATATGCCCAAGAGATGTGTTTCAAATAATAAACAGTCCCACACCGAGTTTCCAGAAGATTAGATGTATATGATCAAGTATTGCCTCATGTCTAGGAATATTTCAATAACACAGTTATTTACTAAATAATAAGGGACACCATGATCTCATGGATCTTCATGTTTTTGTCTCAAATTGAGTTATTAGACACAGAGCCTAAAAGTAGGATGGAGTCAGGTGGGCAAAGCATCTCACAGGGTCCTATATCAGCACAAAAATAATCAGCATTCCTTATGAGAAATTAGCTTACTTCCACAATTAGTGTGTATTCTAATTAGTGAATATTTAGTCAAAACAGTATGTTGTCAAATTATTTGATTTTCTTAACAAGGAAGTGTCTTTGAATTTTGTAACAGTAGACACTTTCAGTTCTCAGGTGGAAAAGAGTATCTTAATTACTTTTTAAAGAAAAATCTCCTTTCAATTCTCTTATTCATCTTTGTTAACCATGATAAACATCAGGCACCCCCTCAGCATCATCTGGAACCACCTCTGGCAGGACGGAGAGCAGCACCACGGCACCTGCAAGTACTGGAGCCCCGGGTTCAGGTGAGACTCAGTAGCCTCTGGTGATGTCTCAGTAGCTCACGTATTGCCTTGCTGACTCAGGTGATGGTCTAGAAATGTCACCTGTTTGTTTGAGTCAAAAACATGGCACAGGAAGTAGTGCAGGAATGTGTCTTCTCATGTTTCATCCTGCAAGTCCATTCATATACCTAAGGATGTCTGACATCATATAAGTCTCCAACATCCATGTTTTCCTGTCTTAGGGAGCACAGTGATATCCACAGGTCACACTACCAACCTTCAAGCCTCCAGTCTAACCCCAGCCTCTGCCACCAGTAAATCAGGTAAGTATAATACAGGAGGCTATGTGTGCTCAGGTGTCAAATGGAGGGCTGAGAATATCCCCATTTTTTTATGGGAAATTAGGAATGAAATGTATATGAAAAGGTTATGAGTCTTTTACATGTCAAATGGGGGACTGAGTACATCTCCATTTATTTACATGAAAATGTAAGCGTGACATATATATATATATACATTTATTCACATGGGAATGTGGAATTTCTTATATATTTAGGGAGAAATAAAGCTAGCATCAGGAAGAGGACTGCATTAGTTGATTTTTCTCTTACCTTATGTCATAGTTAGTGTCCTTATGTGTACATTGAAGCACAGATGATCCTGATTCCTTCCTTGATGCTTGAAGACACTGAGTCATTAGGGCTAAGTCTTAGAATTCTGACCGTAAATTCACATCATGTAGAAAAATTCTGAAATTCTTCTTTACCAGGGCCATTAAATGTGTTTCCTTGTATAAAGGAGCAAGATAGGTATACGTCTCAGAGACCCAGCAGCTTTCAATAAGAATTTGAGGGCTGGATTCAAATCGATGGATATAAAGGAGGTAGACAATTGTATTCCCATGCAGGATAAAATAGGGCCAGCAACCCCCCCCCCAACCCTGGATCATATAAAATTTAGAAAGACTGAATTAACAATACGGAATATCCACAAATGCATGAAGAAACCCCCCATCCTGAAGAACGTTCAGTCTACAGCTCCATCACTATCATGACACCGTGTTTTTAAAGGAACTGCAGGATCATCAGCTGGAACAACTAGATCCACAAGCAGTGAGCCGACCTCACCTGAAGGCAAAGCAGGTGAGATAAGCGAATTGATACTGTGTCCAGGTGAGGTTGGGACTGTGGGCAAAACGGGGAGTGGTTTGCCCACGCATTATACATTTTAAAGAACTGCCATGGAGACAGATGTATTAATGGAAGTGTATGGAGACCTTGTTGCCAACACAATCCAAGATGCAGGGTGGCATTTTCAAGAAGGAAAATGCTAATAGGGTCTGACAGATGCATCTCATAAAAGCCCTACAGTCGGCACTGATAGGATGCTGAGCTCTGACACTCAACTCCTCTGTCTTAATTGGAAACAAATCAGTATGCAGAATTTCACTTCTCCCTGACAAGCCAATCAGTGCTCCGAAGGATGATCTGGGTCATGGAATATTTTATGATTGCTGTTATAAAAGAGGGAGATAAAGGAGAATGCAGGAATATAAGATAATTGAAATCGGCAGCCTGATCTGTATCCCTGTATCAAACATCCTGATAGACAATTACTGTTCTCTTTGAAAGGGACTACTGCAACAACAGCTGGGGAAACATCTGGAGCTTCAAGCACTGAACCGACCCAGCCTTCAGACAAGTCAAGTGAGTACAGGCTGATGGGAGGAAGTCATGGGTTTTGCCAAGGAAGTTGCCTTCTCTTTCCCTTAAACCAAAGGACAATATTTAGATGGGCATATTCACACCAAATGAAAAGAGAGATTAATGCCATTTAAGGGGCTATCTCCTCAACAAAGCAGTAAGCCAATAATATCACACTAGGTTCAAAGGGTTGATATGATTAAAAGGAAAAATCACTGGATTCATTCCTTGACATGGCATGACACTGGGATGACATTTTATCTTTCAAGTAGACACACATACAGGCATTACAGAAGAGGCAGAGTCAAGGATCAAATGCACCATCCCAGGGGAATTTCCAGAGTTCTCAGTCTCTAAAGGAGTGCCTTGACCCTCAGTTCTGTCCTAGAGAAGAGAAAGCAACTGAGGTTTGGGAAAGTATTCCTCTAGCACACTGAGAGCAATTTAGAACATAGACTCTAGGGTTGGAGAGGTTGAGGCTGGGTTCCGGGTCTGCTGTCAGCTAAAGGGTCTACTGAAACAATACGCATAAACATATCTAACAACTGGACTGGACAAAGTTTCCAGGACAGACATTTTTTGGTTGTTATTTCTAAGAAAAATTACAATGCTGTTTGTGTCTCAGGCACTACAGTCCCTAGTGAACCCACATCAAGGGACCAGGGCGTCAGCACACCCAGGGAACCCAGCAGCACTGCTGCAAGCCAAGGAGTCTCAGGTAAGTAGAGCAGGTTCCTCACTAGCAGCAATGAGGTGGGTAGAGATGAACCACGTGGGCTGCTGGGGAAGAATGGGCATGCTCACACAGTGAGGTTTAGAATGGAACCTCTCCATGCCTCCCATCTGAGGACTACTGCAGGTTTCCAGCATGGATTCTTTGTTTTTCAGGCACAACAGGACAGTCTGTGGGAGTCACCACAGGAGTAGACCAGGAGACCCCATCTCGGGTCCCAGGCACAGGAGCCAGCACTGGAAGAACAGCAGGCAAGACAAGATCTCCATGGTGGACTGTGGAGGGGTATAATGATAGTGTTGTCCAGAACAATGTGACATCACGAGTTCAAGGAAGAACATAAAGAGCCACACTGCAGAATTTAATGGCATAAGTGTAACTTTGAAATGCCCTGGGAGCTTACTGTGGCCATCACTATCTGTGACCTTAAACATCATTCTTCTTCCCTTAGGAACAAGTGGAGGTCCACATTCAGCCAGCACTGGAGCTCCTGGTGAAAACACATCTGGAATAACAGGTACTGAGTGAGCTCAGCAGGGGTCACCCAGGCAGGAGAGAGAGAGCAATTCATGCAACATGTAAGGAGATGAGGGTCTGTGGGGAGGCTGACCATCACAGATATCATGTACCATTAGTTACATTTCTGTCTAATTTCTTTTTTTTTAATAATTTATTTTTTATTTCTTCAAGTTACATCTCAATCACAATCCCCTCCCTACTCCCCCCTCCAGTCCCACCCTTCCACCCTCCTCCCCC
>CAJQZJ010001079.1:2065012-2084626 GCA_907164525.1 Lophiomys imhausi
GAAGAAGAAGAAGAAGAAGAAGAAGAAGAAGAAGAAGAAGAAGAAGAAGAAGAAGAAGAAATTAATATAGGACTGAGGTGTGGAATCAGAGAGCAGTATGGCATGATGCCCTTTAGCAGAGGTCTTAATATCTATTTCCTCTTCACTCTGACAGGGACTACAGCACCATCAACTGGTGAAACAACTAGAGCCTCCAGCACTGAATCAACCCAACCTGGAGACAAATCAGGTGAGCAGGTGATATTTGGAGTTCTGGAATCATTACCAGCTTGTTTCTTCCTTAGTGCACAGCAGCTGCATCAAATGTATGGACATCTGGTTGACCCAATTCTGGGTGCTTAACTGTGTCTGTGTAAACACCATATCTTAAAAGAAAACCAACCCATTTGTGACTATCATAGTTGAATAAAAGTTTAGAGAAATGTCAGAGACCAGCTTCAAGAGGTCAGGGTGGACTGAGGCAGTGAGTCCTTGATAAATGACTGGTTGCTCAGCCAACAGACTTTTTCTAAGGGTAGAGGCTTGATACTCGAGGTCAGTGCTAATTGGTACTGATGGGGACTCTCCACAAATAGTGGAAAATTAGAGCTAAAGCCATCATTTTTTAATTGGGGATAGGGGGTATTACTGATGGTGAAAGGAGGTGCTAGGTCAAGTAGTACCCTAGAGTGGGCTAGTTAGCACATGTGTTAATAGAAACAATAATATTTTCTGTCTCAGATGTTGATGAGAATATTCAATGGTTTGATTACATCTGACATAATTTTAAATGCCACTCTCTTTTAAATTAGTGCCAGCAGGTCCTACCACATCTGCACATACTAGTGAAGAAGTCAGCACACCTGGACCACACAGCACTAGAGTTACCAGTCCAGAAGAGTTAGGTAAGTCAGAATTTGAATGTCTGTGCTTATGATGGGGAAAATATCACAGTAGAGATATAGGAGATATGGTGAAAGCAACAAAGGTTGCAATTGTGCCCCCATTTCTTTATATCCTAGAGAGGAATAAGCATATGTTGAAACCCCTACCTAGTTATTCATAACCAAAGGGGAGAATAGGTGGAAACCTAATGTTAGGCTTGTGAGTACAGTAGGACCATGAGTATGACCACAGCAGGGCCATGGACAGGAGTTCAATAATATGACAAAAACGATTATACCAAGATTATGACTGTTAGCATAGCAGGATCTTGAGTGTGATGATAGGAGGATTTTGAGTGTGAGACATCAGAACCATGAGTGCGATCACACTAGGACTATAAGTATGAGTATACCAGGATCATGATCTTTAGACTCCAAGGATCTTGCATGTGATAACAGAAGGATTATGAGTAGGAAAACAGCAGGACCATGAGTGTCAGCAGAGGAGGATGATAGATATGAGGATGACAGAACAATGAATGTGAATGCACCTGAACAGTGTAAAAGTAGCGCGAGCATTAAGACTGCGGCACTAGCAAGCACCGTAGAACTCCTCCTTGAGACATGTAGGGGGTTCCAGGGAAAGTGTCTCGGAAACAGACTGAGAAATAGTGGTTAAGGAAAGTTGACCAAGGACAACATTGAAGGAAGGCTATGAAGGAACAATGGAATTCCATGGAAATGGTTTTCTTCACGGTTTAATGAAGTAAGTTCTGTTTATCCACCAGGCACAAGTGGAAGAGTGGGTGCATCTACTACTGGAGCCACTGCAGAAAGCACATCTGGACAAACAGGTACTGAGGGTCAGGGGAAAGTGAGAGTCTAGGAGTAGATCTGAGAGCTTAGTGCCAATATTTATTTCATCAATGATAAAAATGTTCTAGGAGAACTATCACATTGTTTCCAATATGAAGTCAAGTGTTTCATAGATGAGAAAGATAATAGAATCATTTGTTGCACTCTGAGTAGTCTATGGGATGCTCTGAAGGATGATAAGTTGATGTCAAGTTCCTCAGAGTTCAGAGTCCAACTCTATAGGGTATATTCTAAACTCTATGATGCTATGTGATGTGGGGGTTTATGTCCTCATCCCGCATCCATTTGGAAAAGGCAGGTATTGGATTCATATAAAATTAAACATAAAATAACAAGCAGGACACAGAATCGTGTGAGGTGTTCAATGGCACCACAGGTATGAGGAGACATAAGTTCTGATGTTGATAAATCGACATGATTGTTGTTTCTTGAAGCATGAAAACATTAATGAACTGATGTCATATATTTTCCTTGATCTGGAGTCTTATTATCCAATTATGAGTGTTTGTAGACATCCTTTTGGAAGAAAAAGCAAATAGAGTTCATAGATAATTCATTAATACAGATAATATCACAGACTCTTAGTCTTACATATCTCCCTTGATCCACACAAGGCTTCCCTGAGGCATCATCTGGATCCACTCCTGGTACAGCAGGTGTCAGCACTCTTGGAGAAGTGAGCACTCAAACCACAGGATCAGGTAAGTCACAGTGGCCTAGGCTGATGCCCCAGAATCTCCTGCCCATGCTCTCTTGAAGAGGAGCTCCTTTGTACTTCTAGGCTTAAATGGATTATACTACAGAGCTGAGAAGAATTCAGCGAGTTCATGTCTGCCCATTTTCATTTCCTGAGATTTTAAGATATTCACAGTGCAGTCCAGAAAAACATGTAGGTCCCCAAACCAAACTTGTTCTTGACTCTGCAAACCAAAACATTTCTGAAGGCTCCACTATTCTGAGTCCTGAAACAACTAGGCTAACAATGTCCCCTGCTAGAGACAGTCAAAATGATTGAGAGAGAGAGGAAGACAAAGAGACAGAGGCAGGCAGAAGATGACTGAGACAGACACAGAGACAGTGAGGGTGAGATGTGTGGCTTGTATAATGTGTTTCCAGTTTCTGTAGATGGAGATAAATGCATAATGGAAATAAGTGACAAGAAATTGGCACTATAGGTCTAGTACATGAAAAGGCATATGACAGAAGAGGGGTAGATAATATTTTTGTAGTTAGTCTGAATGTGCATATTCCCATAGTGTTTTGAGGACTCCTTGAAGCATGTGAGACTTTAGCTATTGAAATGGAATGTGACTTGTAAAATGGCTTAGGTGGGAGAATGACCACAGATATTTTTAATATGAATGGAGACAACTAAGAGACTCAATGATTTAGGAACTGTGTGAGAAAGAATTTTATTTGGATCAGTATATTGCAGCATGAAACAGCACAACAAAAGAACTGACCTCAGATTAGGGTCATTAAATACATAAAAAAAAATGACAAACCGAAATGCATCCAATAAATTAGGGAACATACACAATTATTCTAACAACTGTATGTATTTAATGATCAAATGTTTGGGATGCTAAATTGAGAAAGAAGAAGAAGAAGAAATAAACATGAATATAAGAAAGAAACATGAAATCTGTAAGCATCATGGCAGGGTGAACCTTATTAGATGTTATAATATCTATTTACTCTTCACTCTGACAGGGACTACAGCACCATCAGCTGGTGAAACAACTAGAGCCTCCAGCACTGAATCAACCCAACCTGGAGACAAATCAGGTGAGCAGGTGATATTTGGAGTTCTGGAGTCATTACCAGCTTGTTTCTTCCTTAGAGCATTGTAGCTGTAACAAATATATGGACATCTGGTTGACCCGATTTACAGTGCTTAACTGTGTCTGTGTAAAACTGTGTCATAAAAGAAAACTAAATATTTGTGACACTTACAGTGGTATAAAAGTTTAGATTATTGTCAGGTACCAGCCTCAACAGGTCAGGGTAGACTGAGGCACTGGGTCTCAGAAAATGTCTGACTGATCAGCCAACAGACTTTCTCTAATGTTAGAGGCTGGATTCTCCAGGCTGGTGCTGATTGAAACTGATGGAGCTTGTCTAAGGATAGTGAAAAATGAGCTATAGCTGTGGCTTTCTATCAGAGGCTTTCACTGACGGGTGAAAGCTGGAACTAGCTCAAGAAGTTCCCTAGCATGGGCTATTTATCACATTTGTTAAATAGAATAGTATTTTCTGTCTCAGATGTTGATGAGAATATTCAATGGTTTGATGACATCTGGGGTAGTTTTAAATACCATTTTCTTTTGAATTGGTAACAGCAGGCCCGACAGTATCTACACATACTGGTGGAGAAGCCAGCACACCCGGACCACACAGCACTGCAGTTACTAGTCCAAGAGAGTCAGGTAAGTCTTAATTTGCATGACTGTGCTTATGGTGGAGAAAGTATCACAGCAGGGGGGAGATATAGGAGATATGGTGAATATACACAAGGTTGTAATCATGTCCCCATTTCTTTATATCCCATAGAAGAATAAACATGTTGAACCCCCTACTACCAATTATTCAGAGCCAAAGGGAGAGCGGAGTGGGGGGGACGAGGAGAAGCTTGTGAGGATAGTGGGGCCATGAGTTTGACCACAGCAGGACCATAGGCAGGAGTAAAATAGGAACATAAATATGATTATATCAAGATCATGATTGTTAGCATAGCAAGTGTGATAATAGGAGTATTTTGAGCGTGAGATATCACAACCATGAGTGGCAACACACCAGGACTATGACTATGAGCAAATCAAAAATTTATGCCATCAGGAAAATATGAGTATGCGTATATCAGGACCGTGAGCTGTAACCGAACTTTTAAATTATTATTTAACACTTATTTATTTATTACTAAATTCACTTATAACAAACACCAACAATTTCTTAACTATTAATCCTATAAATTCCTACAACCCCTTTAACCTATCCACTAAACCTATTGATAATCATAACAACTACTTTCATAACCTTTTAGAATGATACAGTCTCTGGGGCAGGTCCTCAGTCGTCAGGAACACAGTATTTGTTGTAGATTCTTTAACACACTTAGCAGTCCTTTTTCTGGATCTCTCAGATGCAGGTTCGTCAGGGTAAGTTGGTTATTGCAGTCTCACCTTAAATAAGGCTTCATGCTTTCTTCTCTGTGGGAGACCCCAGCCGTCTGCAGGCCAACTTACTTCTTTTGAATCAGGAACTCAGCTGCTCTGTCTCAGTCCTTAAAGCCAGGCACCATTTCCTTTAGGCCACTGTTTGGACAGATCAAACCCCTCTAGGCAAAAGCTGAGCCACAGGGTTCAGTCCTTGGCCTTTTGGTGTCTTGCTCAGGCTTTCTTTGCTCACCGGCTTCTTTCTGCTTCAGGGAGAGAGCTGGCCATCAATGGCCAGCCCTTTTTTCAGCAGGACTCTTGGAGCTCTCTAGCATCAGGGGCCTCTTCTCCTCTTGGCTCCACGCACTGTCCTCAAATAGGAGGAACTCTGTTTCAGCTTAATTTGGGCTCCGCCCACTTAGCAGCTGAAAACAATGTCAGGCCAGATACTTTGTTTCTTCAAGTCTTGAGTCTTTCCTGTTTTTCCTGACTTCAAACTTGTTTTTCAGTCTATTGAGTCTTTCCTGTTTTTGCTGACTTCATGCTGATAATGCTCTTCAGGCCCGGAATTAAGAGACAGTATCAGAAACTCCTATATATTTCCTAAATCTAATTTATCTAACTCCTACAGAGACAGTATCAGAAACTCCTATATATTTCCTAAATCTAATTTATCTAACTCCTACAGTGAGCAGTGAGCATTAGCCTAGCAGGACCTTGAATGTGTTAATAACAAGATTCTGAATATGAAAACAGCAGGACCATGAGTGTCAGTTGAGCAGAATCTTAGCTATGAGCATAGAAGAACCATGAATGTGAGCACACAGAACCAGTGTAAAAATACCAAGAGCATCAAGGCCCTGCCACCCTGACAAGCACAGTAGAACCCCTCCTTGAGACATGAGGTGGTGGTCAGGGTAACTGTCTCTGAAACTCAGATTGAGAAATTGAGATTAAGGAAAGGTGCTCAAGGACAGATGTGTAGTGACTAAGGTATAAAGGGAAAATTGAATTCCCCAGAGATGGATTGCTTCATGGTTTAATGCAGAAAGTTCTCTTTATCCCACAGGCACAAGTGAAGGAGCAGGTGCATCTACTACTGGAGCCACTGCAGAAAGCACATCTGGAAGAGCAGGTACTGAGGGTCAGGGGAAGGTGAGAGTCTAGGAGAAGACTTGAGATCTTACTGCCAAGATTTATTTCCTAAATGATAACAGCTTCTAGGATGTCACATATTTCCAGTGTGAGGGCAAGTTTTTCCATAGGTGAGAAAGATAATAGAATCTTTTTTTTTTAAATTCTGATTATTTATAGGAAGCTGTGAAGGATGATAGATTGATATCAAGTATCTGGGAGATGATAAATAATCCAATTCTGGAGGTTGTATTCCTAACCTCTATATGATGCTATGGGAAATGGGCGTTTATCTCCAAATTCTATTTCCATTTATAAAAGGTATATATTAGATTCATATAAAATAATATACAAGACAGAGAGTCATAGGAGGTATTCAATGACACTACAGGTATGAGGAAATATAAGTTCCATGTTTAATGTTGATAAATCAGCATGATTGCTATTTCTTGAATTATGAAAATATTAATGAACTGATTTCATAGTGAGAATGATATGGTTCTGCTTGACCTGGAGTCTTACTCTCCCACTATGAGTGTTTGTAGACATCCTTTCTGAAGAGAAAACAGAGTTAATGGATAATTAGTTAAAGTGTAAAATGTGACAGGATAAAGTCTTACATATCTCCCTTGATCCACACAAGGCTTCCCTGAGGCATCATCTGGATCCACTCCTGGTACAGCAGGTGTCAGCACTCTTGGAGAATTGAGCACTCAAACCACAGGATCAGGTAAGTCACAGTATCCTAGGGCGATGGTCCAGCATCTCCTGCCCATGCTCTCTAGAATAAGGAGCTCCTCTGTACTTCTTGGCTTTAGAAGGATTATGCTACAGGGCTGAGAAGAACTCAGAGAGTTCATATCTTTACATTCTCATTTTCAGAGATTTTAAATTATTCACAACACTGTGAAGAAAAACACATAGGTACCTAGACCCAACTTGTTCTTGGTTCCAGGAACCAGAAATGTTTCTGGTGGCTGCAGCACTGTGAGTTCTGAAACAACAGCTAGACCAGCAAAGACCTATGCTAGCAGCAGTCCAGGTCAATAAGAGGGTCAGAGAGAGAGAGGGGGGGGGAATAAGAGAGAAAGAGACTGAGACACATACAGAAAGTGATGTATGACTTGGACATTGTGTTTACGCAGTTTCTGTAGGTGGAGGTAGTTGCACATTGGAAATGAGTAGTAAGAAGTTGGCACTATAGGGCCTATTGCATGAAAAGGCTTAATGACAGAAAAGGAGTAGATAATATTTCTGTGGTTAGTCTGCATGTTCACACGCATGCCCATTGTGTTTCAAGGACTCAGAGCAGCTCTTGATTTTAGCTATTGAAATGGAATATGACTTGTGAAATAGCTTAGGTGGGAGGATGACTTTTTAATGTGAATGGAGGGAAATATAGACTCATGAATTTTGGAACTGTGTGAGAAAGATTATTAAGCGGGTCATGCATTGCGGTGAGCAACTGCATAACAAAAGTACTGACCCCAGCTTAGGGACATTCAATACATAAATAAGTGACAAACTGAAATGCATCTAATAAATAAGGGAGGATATACAATTATTTGAACTGTGTATATTTAGTGATTGAATTGGGAAAGAAGAAGTAAAAATGAATATAGGACAGAGGTGTGAAATCAGACAGCAGCATAGCAGGATGAACATTATTAGAGGTCTTAATATCTATTTTTGCTCTGATAGGAACTACAGCACCATCAACAGGTGAAACAACTAGAGCCTCCAGCACTGGTTCAACCCAACCAGGAGACAAATCAGGTGAGCAGGTGATATTTGGAGTTGTGGCATCATTACCAGCTTGTTTCTTCCTTAGAGCACAGTAGCTGCATCAAATGTATAGACATGTGGTTGACCCAATTCTGGGTGCTTAACTGTGTCTGTGTAAAGACTGTGTCTTAAAAGAAAACCAACCTATTTGTTATTATCACAGTCAAATAAAAGATTAGAGAAATGTTGGAGACCAGCTTTGACAGGTTAGGGTAGACTGAGGAAGTGGGTACTTGATAAATGGGTGGCTGACTGGCCAACAGAATTTCCCTGTGAGTAGAGGCTTGACTCTCTAAGCAGGTGCTGGGTCAAGGTCCAGCCTTTGACATCCACAAAACCACTGAGAGTACATAGTCAGCGACAGGGGTCAGTCACAACTCTCAAAGACTGATGTCTTCCTTTCAGAAACCTTGTAGAATTCTGGGGGTTGCAAGAGACAGCCAATAATGATGGTTAGTTTAGAAAAGAGAAAGGAGAGAGGGAAAAATGATCTAATCTCTATGGCTCAGGGAGGCCCCTGTAAAGTGATTAGAGAAGTTTAAAGGGACTCCTTTGTTTTCTGTATGGTCTTAAACAACCTTTAGATAGCAATCACAGGGTTGTAAACATAGCCCTTTTTGCTGTAAATTAATGCTAATGTATGCTAGCTTGCTGGCCAGCAGGCTAGCTGCTGGGAGTTCAGAAAGCTATATTACTCCTTGGCTGGCTTTGCTATGAATCTAGTTTGGGAGTCTGAGTGTCACTCCTGGTTCATAAGTTATATGGAAATACTAAAAGAGGGGAGATGAGAACAGAGAGACTCTCTCACACACACTCACACCAGAAAGAAGAAATGGACGAAGCTAGGATGCAACCACAATTTTAATGTGGTGACCATTCTTTTTATACACTGAGTGAGGGCTTTCTACATCAAAGGAAGAATTATCTCATGGTTCAAAGGAGTTTATCACAAGGACAGGAAAAACCAATGCAATAGGAGGGCATTTATCAATCACATATTTAGACACTCAGTTAAGCTTTGCTTTTCTATATACAAGTTAAGTTTAAAATGACAGCACATTATGGCCAAGCTGACAAGGGATAAGGAATTAACAACAAAACAGTTTGTGCACATTGTCATAAAGATTTGTACTAAATTTAGGCATTTCTTGGTAACCTCATTATCTCTTAAGTGTATGGGGAGTATCAGGTCCTTAATTGGTTTTATGGCTTACCTGGAGTTTGGTCTTATCAGCTCTAGAGTGAAAGCTTATCTGAAGTCATAAATCTGTCTCAGGCCTGTCTCCTAATGAGATACACCATGTTTGGGAAGAGGATTTACTACACACAGCTGTATGTTTTCTATCAACTATCTAGCTTCTTTTAACTTCTACAATTGTTTGGACTGAGTCAGGCAGTTTGTAAAACTCTTATCAGGAATAATAATATCACCTTTGTAGGACTCTGTGTGAAGTCTGGCCAAACAAGAAGAGTGGCAATTAGCAATGAGGGAATCTCCACTCCATGTCCATAATAACAGATGAAAGGAAGAGCTGGGTGTTAGCAAGCAGCAACTCTGGGGTGCATCTTTAGCGTAGACTATGCAAAATGCTGGATAGCTTTTTAGGAAGCTTACATGTTTATTGAGCCCCTTTCTCAGAGAGCTTCTGACACTGCTTAAACCCTATGTTAAGGGCATAAGAATAGCAGATGGACATGAAGGAAGGAGCTTCAAGAGCATTGGGCTCCGATTGGTACTGATGGAGGCTTTCTACAGATAGTGGAAAATGAAATATAGAGCTATTACCTTCTAGCGTGGAGAGGAAGCTTACACAGATGTTAAAAGTGGGTGCTAGGTCAAGTAGTTCCTTAGTATGGGTTTTTACTAATATGTTAAATATTACAATAGTACTTTTTTAAATCTCAGATGTTGATGAGGATATCCAATGGTTTGATTACATCTGGGAAAATTTTAAATGCCACTCTGTTTTGAATTAGTAACAGCAGGCTCTGCCACATCTACACATACTGGTGGAGAAGCCAGCACACCTGGACCACACAGCATTGGAGTTACCAGTCCAGGAGAGTCAGGTAAGTCAGATTTTGCAAGTCTGTGCCTAAGACAGGGAAAGTATCACAGTAGGGATTTAGGAGATATGATGAATACACACAAGGTTGAAATTGTGCCCCCATTTCTTTATATCCCATAGAGGAATAAGAATATGTTGAAACCTCTGCTACTGAGTTATTCAGAGCCAAAGGGAGAGTAGGTGGGAACCTAAGGTCTGGCGTGTGAGGACAGTAGGACCATGAGTTTGACCAAGTGGGATCATGGGCAGGAGAACAATAGGATCATAAGTATGATTATACCAAGATCATGGTTGCCAGCATAGCAGGATCTTGAGTGTGATAATAGGAGGATTTTGAGTGTGAAGCATCAGAACCATCAGTGTGAACACCCCAGGACTATGAGTGTGAGCATAATAGGACTGTGAGTATGAGTATACCAGGACCATGAGCATTAACCAATCAGGATCTTGAATGTGATAATAGCAGGATTATGAGTTTGAAAACAGCGGGACCATGAGTGTCAGTTGAGCAGAATCTTAGCTATGTACATAGAAGAACCATGAATGTGAGCACACAGAACCAGTGTAAAAATACCAAGAGCATTAAGGTCCTGCCACCCTGACAAGCACAGTAGAACTCCTCCTTGAGACATGTGGTGGGGTCCAAGGCAACTGATTCTGAAACTCACATTGGGATATCTAAGTTAAGGAAAGGTGTTTGAGGACAACTTTGAAGGAAATAAGGCTATAAAGGAACAATGGAATTCCTTGGACATGGTCTTGTTCTTGGTTTAATGCAGAAAGTTCTGTACATCCCACAGGCACAAGTGGAAGAACAGGTGCATCTACTACTGGAGCCACTGCAGAAAGCACATCTGGAAGAACAGGTACTGAGGGTCAGGGGAAGGTGAGAGTCTAGGAAAAGACCAGATTACTTACTGCCAAGATTTCATCAATGTTAAAAGTTTTCTAGAAGAATTGTTACATTGTTTCCAATATGAGGACAAGTGTTTCAAAGATGACAAAGATAATATAGTCTTTTGTTGCATTTAGAGTAGTCTATGGGATGTGGTGAGTGATGATAGTTTGATATCAAGTGCCTCAGAGAGGAGAAATCCAAGTCTGTAGATTTTATTACTAAATTCTACATGACACTAGGTGAAGTGGGCATTTATCTCCCCATTCTGCTTCCATCATCAATGGCAGATATTCAATTCACATATATATATATATATATATATATATATATATATATATATATAATTAAAACCAGGACAGACCATTGCAGGAGGTGATCAATGGCATTACAGTTATAAGGAAAACAAGTGTATCTTTGATGTTGATAAATCAATATGATTGTTGTTTCTTAAAGTGTGTTAATATAAATGAACTAATTTCATAATAAGAATAGTATGATTTCCCATGATCTGGAGTGTTTGAAGACATCGTTTTTGAAGAAAAAACTGAGCTGATAGATAATTCATTAAAGTGTATAATTTCACAGGATCTTAGTCTTACATATCTTCCTTGATTCACATAAGGCTTCCCTGAGGCATCATCTGGATCAACTCCTGGCACAGCAACAGTCAGCACTCTTGGAGAAGTGATCACTCAAACCACAGGATCAGGTAAGACACAGATTCACATTCCAGATTCACATCCTGAGATTTTAAAATATTCACAACACAGTCAAGGTAAACACATAGGTACTGAAATCCAACTTATTCTTGATTCTAGGAACCAAAAACATTTATGGAGCTCCACCACTCTGAAATAACAACTAGATCAGCAATGACCTATGCTAGGAGCAGTCCATGTTAATCAGAAGAGACACAGAAAGAGAGAGAGAGAGAGAGAGAAAACAGAGGCTTACCGAGACAGAGAGGCAGAGACAGAAAGAGATATAGACAGAAGATAATGACAGACAGAGAGCTATGTGTGACCAGTACACTGTGTTTACCCAGTTTCTGTAGGTGGAGATAGATGCACAATGGAAATGAGTGGGAAGAAATTGGCACTATAGGGCCTTCTACATGGGAAGGTGTAATGAGAGAAGAGGGGTAAATAATATTTCTGTAGTTTGAATTTGCATCAGCCCATAGTTTGCTGAAGACTCCTTGAAGCATGTGAAACTTTAGTTATTGAAATGGAATATGACTTTTAAAATGGATTAGGTAGGAGAATAACTACAGATATTTTTAATATGAATTGAGAGAACTACAGACTTATGAACCTTGGAACTGTGTGAGAAAGAGTATTAAGTGTCAGTACATTGCAGTGTGTAACAACAGAACAAAAGCACTGACCTCAGCTTAGTGACATTAAATACATAAATAAAAGGCAAACCAAAATACATTTAATAAATAAGGGAGGATACAGAAGTATTCAAACAACTGTATATATTTAATGATCAAATATTGAAAGAAGTAAAATTGAATATAATAGGTGTGAAATCAGAGAGCACCATGGCATGATGAACCTTATTAGAGGTCTTAATATCTATTTCCTCTTCACTCTGACAGGGACTACAGCACCATCAGCTGGTGAAACAACTAGAGCCTCCAGCACTGAATCAACCGAACCTGGAGACAAATCAGGTGAGCAGGTGATATTTGGAGTTGTGGCATCATTACCAGCTTGTTTCTTCCTTAGAGCACAGTAGCTGCATCAAATGTATGGACATCTGTTTGACCCAATTTCAGGTCAACTTCACTGTGTCTGTGTAAAACTGTGTCATAAACGAAAACCAAGCATTTGTGACTTGCAAGGTGGAATAAAAGTTTAGATTAATGTCCGATACCAGCCTCAATAGGTCAGGGTAGATTGAGGCAGTGGGTCCCAGAAAAATGACTGACTGATTGGCCAGCAGACTTTCTCTGATGTTAGAAGCTGAATGCTCCAGGCTGGTGCTGATTGCAACTGATGGGGACTCTCCAAGGATAGTAGAATATGAGAACTAGAGCTGTCACCTTCTACCAGGGACTTTCATGATGGTGAAAGCCTGTGCTAGCTCAAGAAGTTCCCTAGCGCGGGCTATTTATCACATTTGTTAAATAGACAGAATAGTATTTTCTGTTTCAGATGTTGATGAGAATATTGAATGGTTTGATGACATCTGGGGTAGTTTTTAATGCCATTCTCTTTTGAATTAGTAACAACAGGCCCAAGGACATCCACACATACTGGTGGAGAAGCCAGCACCCCTGGGCTACATAGTACTGGAGTTACCATTTCAGGAGAATCAGGTAAATCAGAATTTGCATGTCTGTGCATGTGATGGGGAAAGGATCACAGGAGGGATATAGGAGATATGATGAATGCACACAAGGTTGTAATCATGCCCCCATTTCTCTATGTCTCATGGAGGAATAAGCGTATGTTGTAACCCCTACTATCTAGTTATTCAGAACTAAAGGGAGAATAGGTGGGAATCTATGGTCTGGCTTGTGAGGACAGTAGGACCATGATTTTGACCACAGCAGGACCAGAGACAGGAGTACAATTGTACGTTAGATATGATTATACCAAGATCATTATTGTTAGCATAGCAGGATCTGGAGTGTGACAATAGGAGGATTTTGAGTATGAAACATCAGAACCATGAGTGTGAACACACCAGGACTATGAGTGTCAGCACACCAGGACCATGAGCATTAGCCAATCGGGATCTTGAATCTGATAATAGCAGGATTATGAATATAAAAGCAGCACGACCATGAGTGTTAGTTGAGCAGAATCTTTGATGAGCAAAACAGAACCATGAATGTGAGCACACAGGACCAGTGTAAAAGAGCATTAAGGTCTTGCCACCCTGACAAGCACAGTAGAACTCCTCCTTGAGACATGAAGTAGTGTTCAGGGCAACTGTCTCTGAAACTTAGTTTGGAAAATAGAGGTTAAGGAAAGGTGATCAAGGACAACTTTGAAGGAACTAAGGCTATGAAAGAACAATGGAATTACCTGGAGATGGTTTTCTTCATGGTTTAATGCAGTAAGTTCTGTACATCCCACAGGTACAAGTGGAAGAACAGGTGCATCTAGTACTTCAGCCACTGCAGAAAGCACATCTGGAAGAACAGGTACTGAGGGTCAGGGGAAGGTGAGAGTCTGGGAGTAGACCTGAGAGTTTACTGCCAAGATTTATTTCCTCAATGATGGAAGTTTTCTAGGAGAATTGTCACATTATTTCCAATATGAGGCCATGTTTTCCACAGGATAGAAAGATAAGAGAGTCATTTTTTTTGAAATTCTGAGTTATCTATAGGATGCTGTGAAGAATGATAGATCTATGTCAAGTGCCTCAGAGATGTGAAATAGTCCAAATTTATAGGTTGTATTCTTAACCTATATGATGCTATGGGAAGTGGGTGTTTACCTCCCCATTTCACTTCCATTTGGAAAAGACAGGTATTGGATTCATATAAAATAGAAACATAAAATAACATGTAAAACAGAGAATCATGGGAGGTGTTTGATGGCACTATACGTATGAGGAAACATAAGTTCCATGTGGATAAATCAACATAATTGTTGTTTCTTGAAGTATGAAAATATTAATGAACTGATTTCATAGTAAGAATTGTATGGTTTTCCTTGATGTGGAGTCTTATTCTCCTATTATGAGTGTTGTAGCCATCATTTTTGAAGAATAAAACAAAGTTAATAGATAATTCATTAAAGTATAAAAGTCACATATCTTAGTCTTTCATATCTCCCTTGATCCACACAAGGCTTCCCTGAGGCATCATCTGGATCCACTCCTGGTACAGCAGGTGTCAACACTCCTGGAGAAGTGAGCACTCAAACCACAGCATCAGGTAAGACACAGTAGCCTCGGGTGATGGCCTAGCATCTCCTGCCCATGCTCTCTTGAATAAGGAGGTCCTTTGTCCTTCTAGCCTTTAGTAGGATTATGCTACATGGCTGAGAAGAACTCACCGAGAGTACTTATCTTTCCATTTTCATTTTCTGAGATTTTAAATTATTCACAGAACAGTCCAGAAAAACACATAGGTCCTCAAACCCAACTAGTTTGTAATACTAGTAACCAAAATCATATATGGAGGCTCCATCACTATGAGTCCTGATACAACAGTTAGACCAGAAATGATCTCTGCTAGGAGCAGTCCAGGTTAATCAGAGGGACAGATGGGGTGGGGGTGAGGAGAGACAGAGAGACAGAGACAGAGAATGATGTATGACTTGTACATTGTGTTTACACAGTTTCTATAGGTGGTGATAGATGCATAATGGGAATTAATAGTAAGAAATTGGCATGGTAGGGCCTACTACATGAAAAATTGTAATGAGGGAACAAGGGTAGGTAATATTTCAGTAGTAAGTCTGAATGTGCACATGCCCATAGTTTTCTGAGGACTACTTGCAGCTTGTGATTTTAGCTATTGAAATGGCATATGACTTGTAAATGGCTTAGGTAGGAGAAAAACTAGAGATATTTTTGTAAATGGAGAGAACTAGAGACTCATGAATCTTGGAACTGTGTGAGAAAGAGTATTAAGCATGTCAGTATATGGCTGTGTGCAACTGCAAATCATAAGCACTGACCTCATGCATAAATAAATGAGAAACCAAAATGCAGCCAATAAATATGGAAGCATACACAATTATTCGGAAAACTGTACATATTAATAATCAAATGTTGAAAACATTGAATTGGGAAATAAATAGAAGAAAAAAATGAATATAGGACTGAGGTGTGATATCAGAGAGCAGCATGGCATGATGCCCTTTAGCAGAGGTCTTAATATCTATTTCCTCTTCACTCTGACAGGGACTACAGCACCATCAACTGGTGAAACAACTAGAGCCTCCAGCACTGAATCAACCCAACCTGGAGACAAATCAGGTGAGCAGGTGATATTTGGAGTTGTGGCATCATCACCAGCTTGTTTCTTCCTTAGAGCACAGCAGCTTCATCAAATGTATAGACATGTGGTTGATCCAATTCTGGGTGCTTAACTGTGTATGTGAAAACACTGTGTCATAAAAGAAAACCAACCCCTTTGTGACTATCACAATCAAATAAAAGATTAGCGAAATGTTGGAGACCAGCTTTGACAGGTAAAAGTAGACTTAGGTGGAAGCACCTTCATAAATGGCTGCCTGATTGCCCGTGAGAATTTCCCTGAGTGTAGAGGCTTAATTCTCCAGGCTGGTCCTAATTGCCACTGATGTGGGCTTTCCATTGATATTTAAAAACAAGAGCTAGAGCTGTCACCTTCTACCAGGAACTTTCACTGATGGTGAAAGCAGACAGTATTCCCAGTAATTCCCTAGCTTGAGTTCTTTACAACAAATGGTAAATAGACACAATAATATTTTTTGTCTCAGATATTGAAGAGAATATTCAATGGTTTGATTACATCTGGAAATTTTTACATGCTACTCTCTTTTGAATTAGTAACAGCAGGCCCTACCATATCAACACAAACTGGTTTAGAAGCCAGCACACCTGGACCACACAGCACTGGAGTTACCAGTCCAGGAGAGTCGGGTAAGTCAGAATTTGCAAGTCTGTGCCTAAGATAGGGAAAGTATCACAGTAGGGATTTAGGATATATGATGAATGCACACAAGGTTGCAATTGTGCCCCCATTTCTTTATATCCCATAGAGGAATAAGCATATGTTGAAACCCCTACTACCTAGTTATTCAGAGTCAAGGGAAGAGAAGGTGGGAACCTAAGGACTGGCTTGTGAGGACAGTAGGACCATGAGTTTGATCACAGCAGGACCATGGGCAAGAGTACAATAGAACCATAAATATGATTATACCAAGATGATAATTGCTAGCATAGCAGGATCTTGATTGTGACAATAGGAGGATTTTCAGTGTGAGACATCAGAGCCATCAGTGTGAACATACCAGAACTATGAGTGTGAGTGTACCAGGACCATGAGCATTAGCCTATCAGGATCTTGAATATGATAATAGGAGGATTGTGAGTGTGAAAACAGCAGGACCATGAGTATGAACAAAGCAGGACCACAGACATAAGGATAGCAGAACTATGAATGTGAGCACACAGGACCAGTGTAAAAATACCAAGAACATTAATGCCCTACCTGACAACCACAGTAGAACTCCTCCTTGAGATCTGTGTTTGGGTCCAGGGCAACTGTCTCTGAAACTCAGTTTTGAAAATCGAGGGTTGGATCAAGGACAAATTCAAAGTAACTAAGGCTGTGAAGGAACGATGTAATTTCCTGGAGATGGTTTTCTTCATTGCTCAATGCAGTATGTTCTATTACCACGCAGGCACAAGTGGAAGAGCAGGTGCATCTAGTTCTGGAGCAACTTCAGAAAGCACATCTGGAAGAACAGGTACTGAGGGTCAGGGGAAGGTGAGAGTCTAGAAGAAGACCCGAGAGCTAATGCCAAGATTTCATCAATTATGAAAGTTTTCTAAGAGAATTGTCACATTGTTTCCAACATGAGACCAAGTTTTCCATATAGGAAAGATAATAGAGCCATTTACTGCATTCTGAGTAGTCTATGGGATGTGGTGAAGGATGATAGATTGATGTCAAGTGCCTCAGAGATGAGAATTTGTACAATTTTCAAGGTTGTATTCCTAAATTCTATATGATGCTATGGGAAGTTGGTGTTTTTCTCCCCATTCTGCTTCCATTATCAAAAAGCAGATATTCAATTCACACAAATATAAACATAAAAATTACAAGCAGGACAGAGCATCTTGGAATGTGTTCAATGGCATTACAAGTAGGAGGAAAAATAAGCTCCATGTGTGATATTGATAAATTGACATGATTGTTGTTTCTAGAAGTATGAAAATATTAATGAACTGATTTCACAATAAGAATGGTATGATTTCCCATGATCTGGAGTCTTACCCTCCCATTATGAATGTTTGTAGACATCCTTTTTGAAGAAAAAACAAGCAGAGTTAATAGATAATTCATTGAAGTGTAAAATGTCATAGGATTTTAGTCATATATATATATATATATATATATATATATATATATATTTCCCTTGATCCATATAAGGCTTACCTGAGGCATCATCTGGATCCACTGCTGGTACAGCAGGTGTCAGCACTCTTGGGGAAGTGAGCACTCAAACCACAGGATCAGGTAAGACACAGTAGCCTAGGGTGATGTGCCAGTATCTCCTGCAATTGCTCTCTAGAATAAGGAGGTTCTTTGTCCTCTAGGCTTTAATGGGATTAAACTACAGGGCTGAGAAGAACCCAGTGAGTTCATATCTTTCCAAACTTATATCTTGAGATTTTAAAATATTCACAGCACCTCAAGAAAAACTCGTCAGTCCCCAAACCCAACTTTTTCTTAATTCTAGGAACCAAAAACTTTTCTGTAAGCTCCACCACTGTGAGTCCTAAAAAAACAACTAGACCAGCAATGACCTCTGCCAAGAGCAATCCATGTTAATAAGAGAGAGAAAGAGACAGAGACTGACAGAGAGACAGAGGCAGAAAC
Source organism: Lophiomys imhausi (assembly GCA_907164525.1). Classification (NCBI taxonomy): domain Eukaryota; kingdom Metazoa; phylum Chordata; class Mammalia; order Rodentia; family Muridae; genus Lophiomys; species Lophiomys imhausi. Next base: position 2,083,354 of record CAJQZJ010001079.1, read on the forward strand.
AGAAAGTCAGAGACAGGGAGATCACTTTAGAGAGAGAGACCGAAACAGATATAGAAAAGAGGAGAGAGACTGACAGAGACAGACAGAGAAAGATGTATATCATGTTTACCCATGTTCTGTGGTGGAGATAGATGCACAATGGAAATGAGTAGGAAGAAATTGGCCCTATAGGGTTTACTACATGAAAAGGTGTAATGACAGAAGAGGGGTAGATAATATTTCTGTAGTTAGTCTAAATGTGCACATGTCCATAGTTTTTTGAGGACTAGTTGTAACATGTGAGACTTTAGCTATTGAAATGGAATATGACTTGTAAAATGGATTAGGTAGGGGAATACCTATAGATATTTTTAATATGAATGGAGAGAACTACAGACTCATGAATCTTGGAACTGTGTGAGAAAGAGTATTAAGTGAGTCAGTACATTGCAGCATGCAACTGCACAACAAAAGCACTAACCTCGGCTTATGGACATTAAATACATAAATATATGGAAAACTGAAATTCTTCCAATAAAGAAGGGAGCATACACAATTATTTTGACAACTGTATATATTTAATGATCAAATGTTGGGAATGCCAAATTGTGAAATAAGAAGGAGTAAAAATAAGAAAGAGTCGTGAAATCAAAGAGCAGCATGGCAGGATGAACTTTAGTAGAGGTCTTAATATCTATTTCCTCTTCCCTCTGACAGGGACTAATGCACCATCAACAGGTGAAACAACTAGAGCCTCCAGCACTGAATCAACCCAACCTGGAGACAAATCAGGTGAGCAGGTGATATTCGGAGCTGTGGTATCATTACCAGCTTGTTTCTTCGTTAGAGCACAGTAGTTGCATCAAATGTATGGACATCTGGTTGACCCAATACTGGGTGCTTAACTGTGTATGTGTAAACACCATATAATAAAAGAAAACCAACCCATTTGTGATTACAGTCGAATAAAAGTTTATAGAAATGTCTGAGACCAGCTTTAACAGGCCAGGGTAGACTGAGGTGGTAGCACCTTGATAAATGGCTGGCTGATCACCCAGATGAATTCTCTGAGGGTGGAGGCTTAATTCCCCAGGCAGGTGCTGATTGCCTCTGATGGAGACTCTCTAAGGATAGTGGAAAATGAGAGCTAGAATTGTTATATTCTACCAGGGCCTTTCACTGATGATGAAAGCTAACACTAGGTCAAGTAGTTCCCTATCATTGCCTAGTTACCACAAATAGTAATTAGAGCCAAAGGGAAAGTAGGTGGAATCCTAATGTCAGGCTTCTGAGG
>CAJQZJ010001079.1:2123207-2134459 GCA_907164525.1 Lophiomys imhausi
CACACACACACACACACACACACACACACACACACACACACACACACCAGGATACAAATTAAGTTTAAATTTTACCTAAATAAAGAATCTTTTATATATATGTTCCATGCAACAACTGGAGTATGGTTTGCTTTATTTATACAGGATTTACCTTTACTTGATGGCTTGTATTTTTCTTTGCTAGCATGCAGACTAAGCACCTTAATTACACCTTAATTAATTACATGCAGACTAAGCACCTTAATTGCACCTTAATGAACTCTGAACACATAAAAAATGCCATGTAGTTTTAGGGATATGTTCAATTTTAGAGACCTCAAGGACATTTATATTTTAGCTGCTGGAAAACCATAATTGAAAGTATTCTCTGAACTTAGAATCTGTTTCTACAAACCTGGGGATGAATAAAAACGAGCCTGTTGGATAAATATAAAAGTAGGGTGAGAAGCACACCAGTCTGCTAAAGGACCGTGCAGCCCAGTAGATACAATTTACTGCATTCATGTTCCTGATGAATAACCAGTAAAAACCCTTGAGTGAGAGGCCTTAACAGAATCATTAAAACAGGTCATACTAAACTCCCCTGTGGAAATGTGTGTGGATGAGTGTTCATGAATGAATCTACAGAGAACCTTTCTTGTCCAATCTCTTAAATATTGTGTGTTTGTTTCAATGTCCAGTTGGCTGTCTAAATATGTCCTTAAACCATAAATTCTTTTTTCAAAAGCACAGAGTAATTTAGTGACAAGATCAGCTTGATCCTGAATGGGCATCTGTGCTCACAGAACAGCAACATAAAGGCTCAAGGCACCAGTGGGGTTTGGTTTTAACAAAGATGGGACATTGGTAGACGCTGAAACTGGAATGTACATTTATTTCTATCAGCCACAAAAAACCACATAATCTATATGTGAAGGAGGACAGTGAAGATTTCATAGACTGGGAATGATCCCTCTAACAAACAGAATGGAGATTTCTCACAGTAGAGGTGAGATGCCAACGAGGACCTTAAAAGAGGAACCTATAGGAAGATTCTATCAGTAGCAGAGAGTGCATCTGCTTCAGGTAGGACTCAGGTCCAGAAGGAAACCATTTCTTCTTAGAATAAAGAAAACATTAGGAGAATATCAGAGATCAGCAGATGAAAACGTCCATGAAGCTGAAAAAATAAGGGCTAGAGAGCACATAGAAAGACAACTGAGAATCTAGGGAAACACCAACCTTATCTAGAGCAGCATGAGGTATTTTAAAATGCAAAGGAATCCCAATGTAGCCTGGATGTCAAAGGAAATAACAAAGCATGTGAAGACAAGGTAGTATTAATGTAAGATAGCAGTTAACAATCAGAAGTCATACGAAGAAAAGGGCCCACTTAATGCAGGGTGAGATGCACAACAAGATGAACTTATAAAAGATCCCCTTTCTATAAGAACATAAGAGGGAGCTCTTGGTCTGAGAAACAAGGCCCATACTAGAAGCCGCCCTGCCACTACATAGATCTTCTCCTACTATGCCACCACAAAGACCTAATCCAGAATAAAGAAAAAGAAAACTATGTCAGTGCACAATTTTGTATAGTTATTCCTGTGCATAAATTAAAAATTTCAGCAATAGCAAGCAAGCTCTAAAAAAATAGTCATGAAACATAGTATAAAAATACACCGACAGCACATATATTGAATAAAATATAAACAAAAACATAAAGAGATGTAAAATATGAATTTGCAAAGTTACAGTAAAAATATATGAATAGCAGAATTATCAAGTAGCAATTGGCAAATAGCAAGGAAGCAAATCAGAGAGAAATAAAAATTATGTCAATTATGAAAGCCAAACTGCAAGCTGCCCAAAAAAAAATAAAAAAGACTAAAAATACAGAAATGGTATTTGGGGGAGGGGATATAGCTAAGTGAGAAGATTCCTCCCACCCAGATATTGAAGATACTGTTCATTTAACTTAAAATTTCAGACAATGTCCCACACTCATATAGGTGAGACTGTCTATGTCTTCTAGTTACAAGTATAAGCCAATAGGTTCATCTTCTCAGACACTTCAAACAAAGATAAAATGGATTATGGAAGGATGCAGTTATCATGGGAAGCAGATAAACACATCCAGCATATGTATTGTGCAAATACGGATAATAAAAATATCAGTGAACAAGACCTAATGTTTTTGTGTAAATCAAAAGAACATTCTTTTTTAAACATTTATTTAGTAATTCAAGTTACATCTTGATCACAGCCTCCTCTCTCCTCCCCTCCTGGTCCCACCCTCTACCCCCTCTCTATCCTATCCTTCTCCTTGGGTGAGGGGCCCCCATATATCAACCTCCTCAGTTGTCAGTCATGTGAGGGCTAAGAGCTTCCTCTTCCTCTGGGGGCTGACACTCTTAAAAAACAAAAACCTATATAATCAGATATATTTATCCCTCTCAGGTCTCTGAGGTGGTTGAAGAATAGATAGCTAGGGCCTCATAGTTAAATTTTGAGTTGTTTAGGAATCAAGAGGGTGTTCTGGATCTAAGAAGATATTTTTAAAATTGTGAGGCAAGTTAGTATGAAAGCTGAGTTAGATATAGAACTTTAAACTCATGGAGATGGTTAGATAGTAGAATGTTAAAATCAGGTGCCAAATACATATGGACTGGACATTGGGAATGTATGCTAAGCCATATAACTCTTATAATTGTGGCCTATTTATTTCTGTTTTGTATTTTATTTATAGTTATAAGAGAAAGAACCATTTGTTGGACTGAAAGGGAGAGCTGTTGCGGGGGAAAAGAAATACCTTAAACCCTCCCCAAAAAAAGGGAAGAGGATGGGGGCTGAGGGGGAGGAGGCTGGAAGGGTGGGACTGGAGGGGGAAGTAGGGAGGTGGATTGTGATTGAGATGTAACTTGAAGAAATAAAAAATAAATTATTTTAAATAAATAAATAAACAAAAACCAGAAATATGCATATGGAAAGAACTGGCATTATATTTGGAAAAAGTTATTATAATAAAATATTTCACCTGAAACATGAATAAATAAGTTGTTTGGGTACCAAGTAAGGGAGGATAGGAAGGGATTGAGAGATGGAGAAAAGGGAAGAAGGAAGGGAAGTGGGAGGAGGATTAAAGGAAGGGAGAAAGATGGAAGGAGGAAAGATGGAAGAGAAAGACAGGAACAGGATTGGAGGAAGGAAAAAGGAATTCCAGGTTCACATCAGATCTGCCAACAGAGAAGCATCTGTAATATACCAAATAGATGGAAATGTAATCCAAGAATTTATGCCCACTTAAATATAGAAGCGCCATAACCACTTAAATATAGAAGCGCCATAGGAAGCGCCAAAACCACAAAAGAACTTGAGGCATCAGGTAACTGAAGGCCAATTGCAATTTCACTGGAAGATTCATGTAAGCAACAAAGAGACACTGACATTTTAAACCGTTCTGAAACTAGCGGCTGAAGGAAAGGGGGAAGAGTGTTATGTAAATGGGCCAGTATTTAGAAATATATGTAATAGCAATTAATGAAAAAAGAAACCATGATTTGAAAGAGAGCAAAGGAGGGTTATTTGGGAATCTTTGAGGGAGGAACAGGAAGGGGAAAAATATGTAATTATAAAATAAAAAATAAAAGGAAAATATGTTGATATAAGACAAGCAGAAACAAAAATGATGAATATTAGATACATGTTGCTAGGTAACAGGCAGTAAGGGGTCAAATGAATTATTAAGAGTTCATTAGGAAAATAAAAAAAAGATAAGTGGGCTGAGGATGAAAAATGAACCTTCAGGAAGAAGAGGCTTAATAATTTCTATTAATTAAGTGAAGACATTCTAAAGATTAGAATTTCAGTGACAAAATTCTTAATAGTAATTCATTTAAGAGAAATAGAAGCAACAGCTATCCCCAGAGAGTCTAAAAGAGACACCTGATTAACATTGTCTCACAGAGAAAGAACACCCAACTTAAGAGGAATGGATGAATTTTTCCTTAAAATGATGCAAATTCCTCAGTCATAAACTCAGCATCTTAGTGCAGAAACTCCAGGCACATCTCCTGATTACAGGCAGGAAGACAATGTCGGGCACTATTGCACTAGCATTCAACACTTTTAGAGTTAATACCAAACTGAAAAGGGTAGGAATTGGAAGCGTGGAAGTTGAAATAGATAACCAAATTCATATACCCCCAAAATGCAAATTCAAACCATACTGAAATGTTATTTCTCACCTTTTTGAATTGGCAGAAATCCAAAAGTTTGACAACAGCACTGTTGGCAGGTTGGGAAAAGAAACAGGTGGTGTTTTGTGCCTGGCAGGTGGGTGCTCACCATGAGACACCCCACAGAGGCCTGCCAGACAAGTAGAACAGAACTAAGGTCATGTACCCTTTGGCCCAGAAGCCCTGCATTAGTGCTCTATGATGTGGTCCAAGATGACCTATGCACACGCTTTTTGTGCTGGCGTTGTTTTTGTTTGTTTTAACAGAAGCAGATTGGGAACAAAGCTTGTCTTCAGTTAAAGAGGACAGGAGGGGTAAAGTCTGCTGCAAATTGGCACCATGCCATTGTGGCAAAGGAGGAAGCACCTGTTTCCAAATCTGATGAGGGTGAAGGTGGTAGCAGAGCCTGCATGTAATCTATGGCCTTATTTTAAAAAGAGGTGTGCATAGGTGCATATGCTGTTTAAGGGTCAGTCGGCAGCACTATATCCTCATGTATGCAAACAAGCTTAGAGAAGCCAGAAAATAGGGGAAGGAGAAAAGGAGGACTTCTGGTTAAGCTGCTTGTAATGATGACTTACTCTATTATCCTCCCTGACATTGTCCCACAAATTGAAAATGAACCCAAGAGCCTATCTACAGCATAGACCCCAGCTTTTCAGTGTTTCAAATAGCCTAGTAGTTTCTGCTAGGAAATGTGGGGATTTGCATTTTAATAGCGTTAGCTAGTGACTCTTAGACATACAAAGGATTAAGGCTAAGTGTTGATGATTAAGAATTATTATATGCACCATTCTGGAGCAAAGAATATAGCCAGAATTTTGATGAGAAACGCTAACGTGGAGGGTTGGGTGAAGTTAGGAAGAATAGTTGTACTTCACTTGAAACAAATGGAAATGTCAGTTAGGTGGTGAAAGTGGCCATGAAAATGTCGAATCCAGAGATTGTATGACTTTTAGCTTTTCTCTCTTCTTTTAGCAGGGACAACTGGAATCTCAACCAAATCAAGTGCAGCAACAGAAAGAACCACCAGCCTGCCAGGTAATGAGTTTGCATTGAAATTCAGTAAAGGGTTAAGTAGTCATAGGAGTCTACTCAGTCCCATCAGCTGGATTGACCACAAGCAAAGCCATTCAAATATGTGGAAAGGGGGGAGTACATGATGGGAACATAGAAGAATATTTATTATTTGCTTTCATTTCCCAGAGGTTTTAGAACATGATTCAATTGCAGCTTTTTTTTTAAATGCTATTCAGATAGGACAGAGCAGTCTGTGGGGGCTACCAAGGGACAAGAGAGCTTACGCAGAGCTTCTGGCATTGAGGGCACCAGCTCAGAACACCCAGTACATAGGCACAGCATAACAAGGTGTCCCAACAGTGGCCAACACAAAGAAAGACCCTAGGTGTTTGCAACAAGTTTGAGAGCATTTTTAAAGGACCCACGTAAAAGAGAATGATTGGGGATAAATTTGAAACTTATAAAGTAACTATTTTAGTTTCATGGTGATTTTTCCTTGTAAAGTAACAACAGTCTTTAGGTAGAACCTCATATTCAAATTGCATCTCATTGGAACAGCACGTGTGGCAACTATTTCAGGTTTGGGTGAAGCAGTAATTGAAGCATCATTTTTCAAATCATGACTAACTCTGGAGATCCTAAGACCAAAATTTGAAGTAGCCAGGCCTTTGAAAATAATTCAATTATAAATTATTCAAAGAACCAACTCAATTTTGAGAATATTATATTTATTGAGAACTCACTATTCTAACTATCATTGGAGAAATAAGGGACCTTGCTATGAGAAATATATAAACTATGGAAGAGGAATTGTTACTTCTTACCAATCAGTTCTTGCATGGCATAATACTTTTGTTTCTGGAGCTAAGACAATAGATTTAGAAAAATAAATGAACTGATTGGTCAATATTTTTAAGGAGATAGGAAAAAACATTCTTCAAAAAATGTGACTGATAAACTAGTATTCACATATCTTGGCTTTTACTAGATATACTTTGTAAAAATTAATAATAGTGTTTCCAAATCCTAGATTAGTTCCTATTCTAGGTACTTTAATGCCTGGTGGACTTGGCTTTCAGTTTGCTTATGGATAACAGCTTTATTCAGATATGTGAGGCAAAGTAACAGACTATGTGAGAAAAAAAAGGCCCCTGGAGTGGGCTACATTCTGTTATACAATGAAGTTGAATTCTGGAAAAATGTATACTAGTCTATACACTCCACTCTATAAATTAATGTTTCTGAAAATCCAATTTCTTTTTTTGTCTGCTCATTTAGTGGAATTCTTTTTTTAAATTTATTTTTTTGAGTTATATCTCAATCAAAGTCTCCTCCCTCCTCTGCTCCAGGTCCCACCCTTCCTCCTTCTTCCCCATCTCCATCCTCTGCTTCTCCTCAGATGGGGGGAACCCCCATTATCAATGTGCCTCAGTTCATCAGTCACATGAGGGCTAAGAGCTTCCTCTTGTACTGGGGCTTGGTATGACAGCCCAGCTAGTGTAATGTGTTCCACTGACAGCAACAGGGTCCATTACTAGCTACTGGGTGGAGTTTTGTTTTGTTTGTTTGGTTTTTAGGATACTTGTGCTAGGTTCCTATCTGTATCTGTGGATTGAGGATGGTTGTCCTGTGCTGTATGGTTAATATCCACTTATAAGTGAATATATACCACTTCTATATTTTTGGGTCTGGGTTAACTTACTCAGGATGAGCTTTTCTAGTTCCATCCATTTGGTTGCAAATTTCATAATTTCCTTGTTTCTGGAGCTGAGTAATAGCACTCCATTGTGTAAATGTATCACTTTTTTTTTTAATCCATTCTTTGGTTGAAGGACATTTAAATTGTTTCCAGTTTCTTGTTATTAGGAATAAAGTTGCTATAAACATAGTTGAATTGGTTTGCTTGTGGTTTGGTGGAGAATCTTTTGGATATATGCCTAGGAGTGGCATGGCTGGGTCTTGAGGTAGAACTATTCCCAATTTTCTAAGAATCTCCAGATTGATTTCTAAAGTGTTTGTACAAGTATGTACTCCCACCAGCAATGGAGAAATGTTCCTCTTTCTCCACGTCCTTGTGAATATGTGCTATCACCTGATTTTTTTTTAATCTTTTTGTGGGATTCTTAATGTTAAGATGGTAGCAGTAGAGAATTCCAAACGACACCATAGTTGTTAGAAATTGAATGCTATTAAGCAATGGCTAGAGGGAAGTGGAGGTGCTGCCTACAGCAGGTGATCATATAGAAGACAGGCTTTAAAAAGAGCAGGAACAGATGACAGGGGGAATTGAACCATGCAATTCAATGTCAAAGAACAATGCAGCCACAGGCAAAATGAAACCTCAACCACGATTCTAATTCAAATCCCCAAAATAAAATCAACATTCCAAGCCAGGTGTGGTGGTACTTGCCTTTAATACAAGCTCTTCGGAGGCAGGGGTAGGCAGATGCTTGTGTATTCAACCTGACCTACAATTTCAAGACAGGCAGAAAGGCCATATCTCAACGCCAGCAATGAAAGGTCATGGTTCCATAGGTAGGGCTGGGTAGTGTTTGGCTATTAAATATGCCTGCAAAAACTGTGGGAGTTGGCCTGACTGATGGGCAGGCCTCCTCTTTTTGGTGAGAGGATTCCCTCTGGCAGTCAGTTGAGGCCTGGTGATGGTGGTTACATAATCCTAGGAAGTAAATCAAGTACAGGAACATTTAAAGACAGTTTAGATGGAAATTTCCATACATGTAGTCTCCAGACTTGACTTGTCACAGGATTCATAACTACTGTTCCCATGGTGTTTCTACTTAACTGTCTACTCGGCATCTCAGAATAAACATAAGCTAAACAGAATTGGATTCTCTCCTTCCGCATTCTATTCTTCTCCATACATTACATATATTAGTCAAAGGTTCAACTTTATCTGATTGACAGTGTCCCTTGTTATAAAGAAATATTTTAGTTTCATGAAGTCTGATTTATTGTTTATTTTAGGGTCTGAACTGTGTAGGTGTTCTGTAACTTTTTAAATGGTTTCAGTATTAGGCCACCCTAGGCATCATAAAATGAGTTTGACAATGTTTCTCTGTTTCTATGACGTAAAATTATTGGAAGAATATTGGTGTTAACTCTTCATTGAAAGTCTGGCAGATTTCTACACTAAAACCTACTTTCCTTCAGCAATTTTTGATTGGAAGTATTTTAATGATTACAACAATATCACTAGGGATTATTGGTCAATTATATTATTTTTATGATCTTGATTTAACTTTGGTAAGTTGCATCTACCCAGAAAATAATACATTTATTTCATATTTTCTAATTTGAAGGAGTACAAGTTTATAAACTATGCCCTTATGTGTCTGTTTACCTAGAATTTGAATCTCAGGATGTAAAAACAACTAAAGAAACTGGTACTGGAAGAGAAACAATTGGCCTGTCAACAAAAGTTACACAGAAAATTTACCATTCAAATGCACAATCACCAACAAATGGACAATCGTCTCGGGCACCAAGAACTACAGTGTCAGTTACTGGAAGAAAGACAACTGTAATGACAACTGAAACAACACTGACTCATCCACTTTCAGTTGCAGAATCAGGGACAACTTCACATGTACCTAGGGAGGCAGTAACATCTGGACAAACATCTGGGAGCACAGCAGCAATTGGTACATCACTTTCTGTTACAGGTAGTAGAGAGACAATTCATCAATCCACTGTGACATCAGGCCAGACAACTCAATTGACACTAACATCTGGTCACTCACATGAAGTGAGTGAGATATCCACACAATCCCCAATTGAAACAACCAATTGGCAAACTGAACCTACAAGGAAAACTGGACCTTCATCATCTCAGGGAGTGAAAACAACTAAAGAAATTCTTACTGAGACAGAAACAACTGTTTTGTCAACAGGAGTTTCAGAGAGAACTTCCCGCTCTCCTGGAGAATCAGCAACAACTGGGCCAACATCTCAAGCACCAGAAATAACTACAGTGACAGTAACTGGAACAGAGGTAACAGTCAAAACAACTGGAACAACACAGACACATAAACCTTCAGTACCAGAATCAGGGACAACTTCACCAGTGCCTAGAGAGGGAGTAACATCTGGACAAACATCTGGGAGCACAGCTGCAACTACTCCATCAGTTTCTGTTACAGGAAGTAAAGAGACGATTCCACAATCCACTGTGACATCAGGCCAGACAACTAGAGTGACCCAAACATCTGGTCAATCACATGAAGTGAGTAAGACATCCACAAATTCCCCCGAGAGCACTGTGCAATCTACTGTAAGTTCTGTCACAACCAGTTGGCCAACTGAACCTACAAGAGGAACAGGACCTTCATCATCTCAGGAAGTAAAAACAAATAAAGTATCTCTGAGTGGGACAGAAACAACTGTTTTGTCAACAGGAGTTTCAGAGAGTACTTCCCGCTCTCCTGGAGAATCAGCCACAACTGGGCCATCATCTCAAGCAACAGAAATGTCTACAGTGTCAGTTACTGGAACAGGGACAACTGTCAGGATAACTGGTACAATATTTACTCATCCTCCTTCAGTTGGAGAATCAGGGACAACTTCACCAGTACCTAGAGAGGCAATAACATCTGGACAAACAACTGGGAGCACAGCTGCATCTACTCCATCAGTTTCAGTTACAAGAAGTAGACAGACAATTCAACAATCCATTGTAACATCAGGCCAGACAACTAGAATGGCCCTAACATCTGGTCAATCACATGAAGTGAGTGAGACATCCACACAATCCCCAGGGAGCACTGTACAATCTACTGTAAGTTCTGTCACAACCAGTTGGCCTAGTGAACCTACAAGGGTAACTGAACCTTCATCATCTCAGATAGTGAAAACAACTGAAGAAACTCTTAGTGGGACAGAAACAACTGTTTTGTCAACAGGAGTTTCAGAGAGAACTTCCCACTCTCCTGGAGAATCAGCAACAACTGGGCCATCAACTCAAGCACCAGAAAAAACTACAGTGTTAGTTACTGGAACAGGGACAACCATCAGGACAACTGGGCCAACACTTACTCATCCTCCTTCAGTTGGAGAAAAAGAGACAACTTCACCAGTACCTAGAGAGGCAGTAACATCTACACAAAAAACTGGGAGCACAGCTGCATCTACTCCATTAGTTTCAGTTACAAGAAGTAGACAGACAATTCAACAATCCATTGTGACATCAGGCCAGACAACTAGAGTGACCCTCACATCTGGTCAATCACCTGAAGTGAGTGAGACATCCACACAACCCCCCGAGAGCACTGTGCAACCTACTGTAAGTTCTGTCACAACCAGTTGGCCAACTAAACCTACAAGAGGAACCGGACCTTCATCATCTCAGGAAGTAATAACAACTAAAGTATCTCTGAGTGGGACAGAAACAACTGTTTTGTCAACGGGAGTTTCAGAGAGTGCTTCCCGCTCTCCTGGAGAATCAGCAACAACTGGGCCATCATCTCAAGCAACAGAAATGACTACAGTGTCAGTTACTGGTACAGGGACAACTGTCAGGATAACTGGTACAATATTTACTCATCCTCCTTCAGTTGGAGAATCAAGGACAACTTCACCAGTACCTAGAGAGGGAATAACATCTGGACAAACAACTGGGAGCACAGCTGCATCTACTCCATCAGTTTCTGTTACAGGAAGTAGAGAGACAATTCCTCAATCCACTGTGACATCAGGCCAGACAACTAGAATGACCCTAACATCCGATCAATCACATGAAGTGAGTAAGACATCCAAACAATCACCCGAGAGCACTGTGCAATCTACTGTAAGTTCTGTCATAACCAGTTGGCCAACTGAACCTACAAGAGGAACTAGACCTTCATCATCTCAGGAAGTAAAAACAACTAAAGTATCTCTGAGTGGGACAGAAACAACTGTTTTGTCAACGGGAGTTTCGGAGAGTACTTCCAGCTCTCCTGGAGAATCAGCCACAACTGGGCCATCATCTCAAGCAACAGAAATGACTACAGTGTCAGT
>CAJQZJ010001079.1:2135648-2165038 GCA_907164525.1 Lophiomys imhausi
AGTTACAAGAAGTAGACAGACAATTCAACAATCCATTGTGACATCAGGCCAGACAACTAGAGTGACCCTCACATCTCGTCAATCACCTGAAGTAAGTGAGACATCCACACAATCCCCCGAGAGCACTGTGCAATCTACTGTAAGTTCTGTCACAACCAGTTGGCCTAATGAACCTACAAGGAAAACTGGACCTTCATCATCTCAGATAGTGAAAACAACTAAAGAAACTCTTAGTGGGACGGAAACCACTGTTTTTTCAACAGGAGTTTCAGAGAGTACTTCCTACTCTCATCGAGAATCAGCAACAAATGGGCCATCATCTCAAGCACCAGAAAGGACTACAGTGGCAGTTACTGGAACTGACACAGCTGGCACAACAACTGGAATAACACTGACTCATCCACGTTCAGTTGCAGAATCAGGGACAACTTCACCAGTGCCTGAAGAGGCAGTATCATCTGGACAAACATCTGGGAGCACGGCAGCAACTACTCCATCAGTTTCAGTTACAGGGAGTAGAGAGACAATACAACAATCCATTGTGACATCAGGCCAGACAACTCAAGTGACCCTAATATCTGGTCAATCACCTGAAGTAAGAGAGACATCCACACAATCCTCCAAGAGCACTGTGCAATCTACTGTAAGTTCTGACACAACCAGTTGGCCAATTGAACCTACAAGAGGAACTGGACCTCCATCATCTCAGGAAGTGAAAACAACTAAAGAAACTCTGAGTGGGACAGAAACAACTGTTTTGTCAACAGGAGTTTCAGTGAGTACTTCCTACTCTCATGGAGAATCAGCAACAAGTAGGCCATCATCTCAAGCCCCAGAAACCACCACAGTGTCAGTTACTGGAACAGGGACAACTGTCAGGACAACTGGCACAACATTTACTCATCCTCCTTCAGTAGGCATATCAGGGACAACTTCACCAGTACCTAGAGAGGCAATAACATCTGGACAAACAGCTGGGAGCACAGCTGCATCTACTCCATCAGTTTCAGTTACAGGAAGTAGACAGACAATTCAACAATCCTTTGTGACATCAGGCCAGACAACTAGAGTGACCCTCACATCTGGTCAATCACATGAAGTGGGTGAGACATCCACACAACCCCCCGAGAGCACTGTGCAATCTACTGTAAGTTCTGTCACAACCAGTTGGCCTACTGAACCTACAAGGACAACTGGACCTTCATCATCTCAGATAGTGAAAACAACTAAAGAAACTCTTAGTGGGACAGAAACCACTGTTTTGTCAACAGGAGTTTCAGAGAGAACTTCCCACTCTCCTGGAGAATCAGTATCACCTGGGCCATCATCTCTAGCACCAGGAAAAACTACAGTGTTAGTTACTGGAACAGCGACAACTGTCAGGACAACTGGTACAATATTTACTCATCCTCCTTCAGTTGGAGAATCAGGGACAACTTCACCAGTACCTAGAGAGGCAATAACATCTGGACAAACAACTGGGAGCACAGCTGCAACTACTCCATCAGTTTCAGTTACAGGGAGTAGAGAGACAATTCAACAATCCACTGTGACATCAGGCCAGACAATTAGAGTGACTCTAACAACTGGTCAATCACCTGAAGTGACTGAGACATCCACACAATCCCCTGAGAGCACTTTGCAGTCCACTGTAAGTTCTGTCACCACCACTTGGCCAACTGAACCTACAAGGACAAGACCTTCATCTTCTCAGGGAGTGAAAACAACTAAAGAATCTCTTAGTGGGACAGAAACAAGTCTTTTGTCAACAGGAGCCTCAGAAAGAACTTCCCAGTCGAAAGGAGAATCATCAACAAGTGGGCCATCATCTCAAGCACCAGAAAGGATTACAGTGGCAGTTACTGGGACTGACACAAGAACTGGAACAACACTCACTCATCCACCTTCAGTTGCAGAATCCGGGACAACTACTCCATTGCCTGGAAAGGCAGTAACATCTGGACAAACATCTGGGAGCACAGCAGCAACTACTCCATCAGTTTCAGTTACAGGAAGTAGAGAGACAATACAACAATCCATTGTGACATCAGGCCAGACAACTCGAGTGACTCTAACATCTGGTCAATCACCTGAAGTGATTGAGACATCCACACAATCCCCCGAGAGCACTGTGCAATCTACTGTAAGTTCTCTCACAACTAGTTGGCCAACCGAACCTACAAGGAGAACTGGACCATTGTCATCTCAGGAAGTGAAAACAACTAAAGAATCTCTGAGTGGGACTGAAAAAACTGTTTTGTCAACAGGAGTTTCAGAGAGTACTTCCCGCTCTCTGGGAGAATCAGCAACAAGTAGGCCATCATCTCAAGCCCCAGAAACCACTACAGTGTCAGTTACTGGAACAGCGACAACTGTCAGGACAACTGGCACAACACTTACTCATCCTCCTTCAGTAGGCGTATCAGGGACAACTTCACCATTACCTAATGAGGAAATATCATCTGGACAATCAACTGTGAGCATAGCAGCAACTACTCGATCAGTTTCAGTTACAGGAAGTGGAGAGACAATTCCTCAATCCACTGTGACATCAGGCCAGACAACTAGAGTGACCCTCACATCTGGTCAATCACCTGAAGTGAGTGAGACATCCACACAATCCTCTGAGAGCACTGTGCAGTCCACTGTAAGTTCTGTCACCACCAGCTGGCCAACTGAACCTATAAGGACAACAAGACCTGCATCTTCTCAGGGAGTGAAAACAACTAAAGAAACTCTTAGTGGGAAAGAAACAACTCTTTTGTCAACAGGAGCTTCAGAAAGAACTTCCCAGTCGCAAGGAGAATCAGCAACAAGTGGGCCATCATCTCAAGCACCAGATAGGACTACAGTGGCAGTTACTGGAACAGGGACAACTGTCACTACAACTGGAACAACACTCACTCATCCACCTTCAGTTGGAGAATCAGAAACAACATCACCAGTGCCTGGAGAGGCAGTAACATCTGGACAAACATCTGGGAGCACAGCAGCAACTACTCCATCAGTTTCAGTTACAGGAAGTAGAGAGACAATTCCACAATCTACTGTGACATCAGGCCGGACAACTCGTGTGACCCTAACATCTGGTCAATCACCTGAAGTGATTGAGACATCCACACAATCCCCCAAGAGCCCTGTGAAATCTACTGTAAGTTCTGTCACAACCAGTTGGCCAATTGAACCTACAAGAGGAACTGGACCTCCATCATCTCAGGAAGTGAAAACAACTAAAGAAACTCTGAGTGGGACAGAAATAACTGTTTTGTCAACTGGAGTTTCAGAGAGTACTTTCCGCTCTCCTGGAGAATCAGCAACAACTAGGCCATCATCTCATGCCCCAGAAACCACTACAGTGTCAGTTACTGGAACAGGGACAACTGTCAGGACAACTGCCACAACACTGACTCATCCTCCATTTTTTGGAGAATCAAGGACAACTTCACCAGTACCTAGTGAGGAAATATCATCTGGACAATCAACTGTGAGCATAGCAGCAACTACTCGATCAGTTTCAGTTACAGGAAGTGGAGAGACAATTCCTCAATCCACTGTGACATCAGGCCAGACAACTAGAGTGACCCTAACATCTGGTCAATCACCTGAAGCGAGAGAGACATCCACACAATCCCCCAAGATCACTGTGCAGTCTACTGTAAGTTCTGTCTCAATCAGTATATCCTCTAAAGTCCCAGTGAGAACTGTAGAGGCAGATGACCATACCACCATTGGAAAAAATGCTACCTTCGCACCAGGACCTGAGCCAACATCAATCAAAGGCAAGTTTGATTAGCTCACTGTAGAGGGTTTCATGGGGCCAAAGTAATATTTGATAATTCCCATTATATTATCGATAAAATGTAACAATTAAAAATATATTAAATCCTGGCTTTGGGGAATATTCGCGGTTGCCAAAGCATCTATGTTGTTCATTTTCAGAATTCATGAAAATAATGTGGAAAACGACAAACCCTGGTATAGGATGATGACTAAAACAGGCACATGGGAAGCTCCATGCTTCATCCCGTGCTTTTGATTCAGAGCATCCAATTCAAGGCTTGTCTGTGTGCTCTGCTGGTGCCTAAGCACAAGCATGCTTGAGAATTTCATTGCTTAGTTTCATATATGATGAAATTATACATGTATGATGAAATTAAGTAGTAAAACCAAGGACCTGAATTTTAGGAGTAGTTATGGATATGATTTATTTTGTCCATATATAAAATTGAAATACACAGCATAATGTTCACTGTTTACACTAAAACCATGTATATTATTCTTTAACCAGGAATAGAAAAAGAGCCATGTAGATAGATAGATACACCACTATCATAGATGAGTGCATGACCATACTAACCACACCTGGCATGTCAGGCAAGGGGGAATGAAAATCAGACTTCTACTTAGCATAAGGTTGTCTGATAAACTTCACAGTGGCAATGGGGATGATTTACGCAATTAATGTAAAGATCAGACCAAAATTATCTAGTATTTTGTGTTCCACATCCTGTTAAGTGATGGAGTGCTTTCAGGAAGGAATAGGCACCTGTCTTCACAGAGTTTAATCAGAAAAGTTTTTATATTAAAGAAATTCACTGAAGGGTTATTTTTGCATAAATCTAGTTGGACTATTTCTTTTTCATTTTACATCCCAATTGTAGGCCATTCCTTCCCCTCTTCTGTTTCCTGCTCTCTGACTCCCTTCACCCATCCTCTCTCCCCTTCTCCTCAGAAAATGGGAACCTCCTTCCTCCCTCCTGCATACCATCCCACCCCAGCATATCTAGTTTCATGAGGTCTGAGAGCTTCCTCTTCCATTGAAGCCAGGCAATTCCCCATTGTGGGGAAATGATCAAAAAATAGGCTTCAGGGTCCTTCCCAGGGACAGTCCCCACTCCACTTGCTAGGGGATCCACATAATGACCAAGCTGCCCTGAATCAGTTACTTATGTGTGGGGGGCCTTACATACAGTTCATGAATGCATTTTGGTGTATCAGTCTCTGTGAGCCCAATGGGCCTAGGTTAGTTGTCTCTGTTGATTTTCTTGTAGAGTTCTTGTCTTTCTCAGTTCTTGCTACCCTTCCCCCCTTTCTCCCAGAAGACAGCTCATGCCTCACCTAATGTTTGGTGGTGAGTCTCTGCTTCTGTTTTTGATCCTCTAAATTTTATAACAAAGCAGTAGAATCAGGGTTGTGTTGCATGGAACAACAAGACAGTAAACTGGGTTTTACGGCACCTAATTATTTTCACGGCAACCCATGTCTTAAAAACATGCATTTTGCTAACATTTTTGAACAAAGGAGTCAAGGAGAGTTTCAGTCAGCAGGGGTAGGTGAGAAGTTACACTCAGGGTTCCAAATTTCCAGCAACACCATCGCTCCTGTAGTAATAGGTATAAACTAGGTGGAAATGATATTATTTTTTAAAGGTAAATGCCAATGGGGCCTCATTTATTACATATTTACCTAAACACTGACAAACAAAACAACAAAAAGAACAACATAAAAAGCTGAGTCAGTACAGAAGCTACAACACTACACCTATATATTGGGACAAAGTTTAAAATAGCCTGTAACAGAATATTTGATTTATTTTTATTGTTTCTGAACTGTATGACATGCACTACGAGAACTGTATGAGAAAAGAATTAGACGGTTTTGAAAAAGTTGCTAGGCAATAAGAAAATAAACACTACAATAATATTAATTTGACAGTTATACAAGTGGTAAAAGGTGAGCATATTAAAGGGATATCTTCCCTTGCGACTAAAGAAAAACCACAGGTTCAAGCTTGACTAAATGAAGCATGAGATCAGGAAGGCCAGATGACAGTTTCCCATATTATCAACATTTGGTTTGCTTGTTGTATTTGGGTAGCCCAGTGGTGCCAGTTGGGACCCATAGGAGTGGCAGGTGGAAGCAGGGCTGTCACTCTGAGTACGAGTGACACCCAGATGACATGGTGTTCACTCAAAACCAGGTCACTGCTCCTGGCCTTTATGTTTGACTTCAGGTCCCACATGTCCCTAGCCTTACATTTGCATCAGGAGGGACCACTGCGAATAAGATTGTCCAGGGGATATATTTTTATAACCAACAATTAATTATTTAAGGAATAATAAGAAGAAATGTGATTACGAGAAACTTAGCCAAAGGCATCATCTAATCTGATGTCAGTTTTGTAGCAAATCAAATGGTAGAATGTCTACTTTTTATCTCTCTCTAATAACCTCAAAGTCTCTGCTTTTCTTTTTCTTTGTTTTTTTAAATAAATATATTTATTTGTTGCTTCAGGTTACATCTCCATCATATTGTCCTCTTCCCCCCCTTCCCAGAAGTCTCTGTTTTTCAGTGTGATACCATCCTCTTTAAGGCATAGTGCACCATCTTAAATAATCCAGCAGAAAAACTTGCTCTTGAAGGAGCAGTTTGTCACCCATTTCTAACGCAAACCAAAGACACAAGTAATAATAGGAGCTTAAAATTGTAACACAATGACAAACTGCTCCACCTGTTATTCTGAAACAAGCTTCAGAGAGTTTTAGTTGATAAAAGTATAATACTGTTGTTTTATAAGCAGTTTTGTAGCCTTCTTTTTATATATTTGCATTTAACATCAAGTTCACAAATGCTTATGTGTCAATTTTTTTCAATGCTACTAAAGCTCTTTTCAAGGTTATCATGCATTAAATGTCTAGAATAGAAAGGTACCTAGAATCCTAGTACTGGAGAAAATTTTCATTTCTGGGCCAGAAGGTGACTCAGCTAGTAAAGGTGAGTGCCTCATAAACTTGTAGAATGAGTTTGGTTGCCAGAACCCATGTGAAGATAGAAGGATAGAAGTGACAAAGTTGTCTGTCCTCTGACCTCCACATGTGAACCATGACACATGCCCCATCCTAGACATATACACAAACACACACACACACACACACACACACACACACACACACACACACACACACACACATACCACCACCACCACCACCACCACCGCCGAGGATAACAACAACAGTGGCAACAGAGGCTGGATTGATGACTCAGCACTTGAGATCATTTGCTGCTCTTGCGGTAGATCTGGGTTCAATATCCAGTACTCACATGATAGTTCACCACTGACTATAACTCAGGTTACAGACAGGAGGGGGAGGGTCTGCTTCTAGCCTCTACAGGCAATGGGCACACACACACACACACACAGCACATATCTACATGGAATAAAACCTACATACATACATACATATATACATGCATGCATGCATAAATATAAAAACCCCTTGATAACAATAGTGTAACTTCTTAGTTTGTAGAGTGTCACGCAGAGTAGAAGCTTTAACGAACAAACTAAAGGGATAGATTTTAAGGATAAATCTGTAGATGTAAGGAAGAGGTTGCTCACCCATTTCTGGTAAGGATTTATGCTTCATTTATTCAACCTAGGTGCTAGAAAAAATGAATACTTAAATGAAACTCAAATAAATTTATATATTCATTATTCAAACTGTGGTAACTCCGACAAAAATGAACTAGATGGTTTATTTTAAATGCAGAACACCAGCATTGTTAAGTGATGCAATAGCTTCAAGGGACTAGTGGGTGGGGTGTATTGTTTTTTTTTAATGTGCTTACCACTTTCAAGACCTACTCTTTGATGAGGGTTGAGGAAGAACTACAATTGTGCAGGCATTTACCTGGGAGAAGGCAACAGCTTGCTTTTATTTTGATGATTCATAACTTACATGATTTCTTAAAAGAACGTGTTATAATATACCTCCCAAAATTATTTCATTCTGATTCTACATTTTCTTTATTAGAACCATTTGACAGAATTACAGGAATATTAATTGAAGGTAAGTTGCACAAAATATATGTTTGCATAATGTACATCAATATACTGTTCTTGTCTTTTCCACTGAAAGTTCAAAAATATAAGCTGGAACAGAGAGGGTAGCACAAGCTTGTTATCTCAGCTATGTGTAGGCTGAGGAAGGAGGATCCTAAGATGAAAATTTGGTTGGGTGGGTTAATGAAAGAAAACCTGTCTCAAAATATCAAGTAAAGAGAAGGTTGAGGTTAGGACTCATCAAGATTGTCTGACATGCACACATGCCTAGACTGAATCTCCTGAATCACAAGTCACGCATACACTCACAGACACACATGCATATACCCGGAAAGGGGGTGACAGAATCTAAAAGAATGTAACCATCTCCCAAAACCTATAATCTAATACATAACAAAAATGTTAGGGATTAAGTTAGTATACTTATAAATATTTTATGGTTTTTTTTAATTTTAGAGCCATCAAAACAGCCTGCAGTAACAGGTAAGACAGCATGAGATTATAAATGCTTATTTGAAAACAATGGTGTTGTCTTAACTGCAACATGGAACATTGCAAGTTATGCCTCTATGAGAGTGAAGTCTTTCACATCCTAGACTTCCAGTTAGATTTTGGGGTCTGTGCTTTTGCCTTTTCTCTTCTCGTGCCTTCCCACATCGTAATAGTGGTGTGTTGATTCCCCGTCAGAACAGATTTTACAAAACTGGCTGTGTACAAGTGAACAACTGTAACACAAAGTAACACAAAATATGTTTCTTATAATAAAAGGCAAAGCTATGGTTCTCAACACTAGTGTACCACTGCTACCACCACCACCAGGCTAGACATGGTACCTTTCACACAGCTGCACTGCAGAAATGGCACACCAGTATTTATTTTTTATTTTTTTAATGCTTATTTACTACATCAAGTTATATCTTCATCCTTACCTGAAATACCCTAGATTTCATGAATCCTCTCTTTCTTTTCCTTAGGAGCTACAACTTTCACAGAAATCAGGGGCAGTACTGGAACTGGATTCGTGACAGGTGGGGATAAGCAACTGATGATGTGTGTGTGTGAGCCTGCACACTGGCTGCCTTTCCAGTGACATTTCTGGATCATTCTAATGGTCCATTCTAATTGTCCAGACTATATCTGGAAGGGGGGTTTTCCTACAGAATACTGTAGTTATTAAGAGACTATGCAACTCAGAAAAACCACATTTTTTAACACAGTATTTTCAAGAATCCACCAATAGTCTCCTCTGAAATAGGATGGACGATCTAATGGTTCTGCAGGATTTCTCCTATACATAAAAACTACATTAAGATATTCACATGATCTCTTTCCTGGAAAGTAGAAATAGCATACATTAGTACTAGAAATGTTCCTATATATAGGTTTCTATGTACCCAGAGCAATACTAATAGTATTGTCTTTATATTTAAAATTCCCAGCAAACCTACTAACCCATTGTCTCCAACTTCTGGACAGTAAATAAGTGTATGTGTGCGAAAGCCACCTGCCTCCTTCTTGTAGACTTAGGAATACTGCCTCAAGCTGAGAAGCCGATCCTTCTGACTGTGTTTGAAGTGGGGTAAGCAGTGGAGAATACACCACTGCAGCAGGTGCAAGAGAAAGGGGACTAAATAAAGACCTGTAGATTTCTGAAGAATAAGTCTTCCAGAGACCAACCAAAGTCACTGTGGTGATTCCAGTCCCTTCTGTGTTTCAGTTACCACTGGACTTATCCCAGCCACAACTGTTGCCCCACACAGTTCCAACACAGGTGAGTTAATTATGTGGCATGAGTGTTCTATTTGCCCTCTCATCAATGGATGATGCTTCTGATTCATTAAAAGAGGACCACAGGCTGTTTTCTGTCATTCTTAAATATTTGCCAGTAATAGATTCCCACTTTGCCAATAATAGATTCCCACTTTTGTTCTCTCAGGGGCCACAACTTCCCTACGACTAAGTACAACAGTAAAACGTGAAACAGCCACAGGTGAGGGGCTTGTAACTTCCCTTCTAGTGACTCCTTCAGATCTTCTGAAAATACACTATTTAATAAGCTTTACTGATAATAAAATGATGGGCAAAAGCAAAAAAAATAAAAAGTGATATTGTCTCCTTTAATTCCCCGAGCTAATGAGAAATCAAGTTGCTAAGAGACAAGCAACATTTGCTTATCTAAATATAAGAGATAGATAGGGCATCTTCAAAAACCTCAAGAGATCTGCAGAATATGGCATTCAAAGATGTTTTCTTAAGATTTTTTGATGTCGAGACATGTCAGCTCCTGACAGCACCCCCTATTCTACTCCAAGTAGAAGATGAGCATCGAAGAATCTCCAGTGGGAGATGGTTGAACTGGTGGTAAGCCTTTCTCTTAGCAAGAAAAACCCCTTGCTTCAACTGTAGACAGACTGCTGTCCAAAAAGGACAAAACTTGGAAGCAGGTAAGTTGACAGCCTAGCTCTGCCAAGACAGGGTAGGCACGTCCTTTATAATTCCTGCTCTACAATCAATGTCTGTCAGAGAAACAGGCCAAAGGACTGAAGATTGATGCTGAAATGTATGGAGAGAAAATGGGAACTGTCCAGGCAGCCACTGGTTGTCATTTCTTAGTTTTGGAAGCTGTAGGCCCTGCACTTCCTATATAATCAGATATATTTATTCCTCTCAGGTCTCTGAGGTGGTTGAAGAATAGATAGCTAGAATCTCACAGTTAAATTTTGAGTTGTTTAGGAATGAAGAGGGTGTTCTGGATCTAAGAAGATGTTTTTAAAATTGTGAGGCAAGTTAGTATGAAAGCTGAGTTAGATATAGAACTTTAAACTCATGGAGATGGTTAGATAGTAGAATGTTAAAGTCAGTTGCCAAATACATATGGACTGGACATTGGGAATGTATGCTAAGCCATAGAACTCTCATAATTGTGGCCTATTTGTTACTGTTTTGTATTGTATTTATAGTTATAAGAGAAGGAACCATTTGTTGGACTGAAAGGGAGAGCTGTTGGGGGGAAAAAGAAATACCTTAAACTAAAAAAAAAGGGAAGAGGATGGGGAGTTGAGGGGGAGGAGGGTGGAAGGGTGGGACTGGAGGGGGGAGGAGTAGGGAGGGGATTGTAATTGAGATGTAACTTGAAGAAATAAAAAATAAATTATTTTTTTAAAAAAGCTAAAATCAAAACACTAAGTAATTGATACATACATTTCAGAACAATAATCTGTTTTTTGTCTTCACAAACCCCTGACATAGCAGGCATCCCTGGTTTATCAGGTGAGGGAGAGATCAGCTCTCTCACCTTCAGTGAACTCTGTGGAGGGGAACCCCAATGACTACTGGGAAGAAACAAGACATGAGATGGTTCATTCCTTCAGAGGCAGTGGTTTGGTGAAAGATCCTCTGATGGATCAGGTTCACATAGCTTTTCCACTGTTGTTGAGAAGCTAGTGCTCTACTTATCACTCAGGGAAGCAACCATTATCGCTATGCCTTTCCACACAAATACTTTCAAAAGAAAGAGGTGACAGTTATTTATGCTCGTAACATATTTAGAATGTTTACTCTAGTGATCTATCAACACATTTCTTCCCTTCCTCCACCAAATCCTTGAAGCTCACCATTCTGCAATTTCCTCCTGCAGAGACTACAACTTCAACAGAGAATAGTGACACCCTGGGGAGCACAGCCACAGCAGGTGAGGCCCACAGCTGTGAGAGCTTTGCCATGTGACTGATGGGCTTGCTTCACAGGAAGCATGTTTTTCTGGAGAATAGTCTGGAGTACTTCAGATATTTCCCTTCAACTGAACATATTCTGGGAAAGTCCTCTCATTAGTGGCAACTGGTCTCTAAGCCTTCCTAAAGATGTGCTATCTGTACAGTCACTATAAGTGCTTCTGATAAGACACACACACCGCTAAAGTGTTAGAGGAAGGAGAAGAAGCAGCCTGAATTCTGGAAGGCATCCTATCCTATACAAAAGTTTAAGGATTTAGTTGTTTTGTTTTCTTTGTTTGTTTGAGGCAGAATCTCACTGTGTCCCCTGGCCAGTCTAGAAATAACTCGGTAGCCTAGTCTATACTAGAACTCATAGCAAGCCACCTGCCTCAGTGTCTGCCTCTGGAGTGCTGGGATTATAGGCATGTACCATCACACCTGGCTTACAGGAGGGTTTCTTTTTTCCTAAAGCAATAAGTATACTAAAATTTGGCTAATATTTTTGGCACAATATTATTTTTTTTTTATCCCATGGTAGGTCCCACTGCAACATCAAAAGGCCAAGCAACTGGAATTGTGACAGGTGAACTTGGGAGAAAGCCAACTTGTTCTCCAGCCCATCATAGATGGAATATCAGGGGAGGGCTTCAGATGAGAGCTTTACTATTTTGATCACTTTGTTGATGTGGGTCATAGGGCACACATAAGACTCTCAACTCATCAGGAAGCTTAAAGGCTGAAAACACCAGTCACTCACTAGTTGCTGTTCTAATTCCAGTGTATGCTCTAACTTCTGCAAAAGTTGTAGCCTTTGAACAGAGATGGGGCAAAGATTGGGACATGAACAGCCCTGTGACTTTCTTTACACACCATCCCTAGGAAAGGCATCAACCTCTGGTACAACTTGGAAGTCCTTTGAGGAAAGGACTTTTTCCTGACTTTTCTGAAGATGTAGCATGCAGCCTGAGAACTCCACATTGTTCTAAATAGGGTGTCATTATGTACCATATGCTGGTCTCAGACTTATAATCCTATCTCAGCCTTCCAAGCTCTGGGATTCCAGGCTGTGCAAGCATGCCTGACTCAGTCAGAGATTTCTGAGAAGAACGTTGTGCATGGTGCTGGTCCTGTAATCATCTGTATTTATTTCCTTTTGCAGATTCTACTTCAGTAGAAGCTAGAGTCACAACCAGCCCCTACATATCCCAGTCAGGTAAAATGAAAAGATCCAGTAGATCAATTCTATCCTATGAAATCCATTTCTTCCACATTGGGTACTCCTTGTACATGAATCACTGAGATGAAGACACACAGGCAAGATATAGATTCTTATTATTGTGTGTAAAACATTGTATTGCCATCCTTCTTGTCCTAGAAACCACTGCAAGAATAACAGAAAATCAAGACATTGAAAATAAAACAGGTTAGTATGAGAAGACCTCCAATTACTTCATGGCCCACTGATATTTCCTGTACTTAAAATGTGATATGCTCTGTAGCACACATAAAAAGCAAAATCATCAGTAAGAAACAGGGATTGCCATGTTGTGACCTTTTCAGTGGGAACACAGGATATGATAGGCAGAGATATTATTGTTATTATTTATTGATCATTCAAAAATATATACAAAAATTATGATTCCATAGAGGAGGAGAGTAGAGGATTCCTTTCTGTTTTCTAATTGATAGTCATAAGTAAAGTCAGAGGAATGATGATGGTTGAGTTTGATATTGGCTAGGTAGACACCAAATTGCTGGCAAATATGAAAACAGACACATGAAGATGCATGGGCGAGTTCAGGAATCAGCCACATGCCGGCAATGCAAGTGTGGGGGTCAATGAGGAAGATTAGGAAAGGCAAAAAAGTTTATTAAAGATTTTAGCTTCAAATCTAAATGTGACACTATCTTTATAACAAATGAGATCACCTCTTAGTTTTATCAAGAGAACGACATGTTCAGAGTTCTTGGAGGAAGTGAATCTCACTGCAGTGTGGAAATTAGATGATTATTCTAATATTTTTTTCATAATTTTTCTCTTCTGTTCCTGGAATCTACTCTTATTAAAACTTAAGAACTATCCTAGATTGCTTTAACAAAGAGTTAGAGACATATTTAATCTTCCAAATTTTCACATATTTTACTACTTTATTATCAATTTTGGGTAAAAATTAGTTGTTGGAATTGCTTTAATTAAACATGTAGAAATTTTAAGTTGCTTTCAAGAATGCCCATTCTAGACTCTCTTTGTTTTGTTTTTGTTTGTTTGTTTGTTCTCTTTTGGTAGGATGGGATAACAGAGCAAATTTGACTTTCAGCAATTTTGAATTAGAATTTGAAATTAGAATTTTGAAAATATGGCTGTCACATATCTCTGAAATATAGAAACACAAAGGGATATATACATATTATCTGCTTAAAGCATTTGGAAAGGATGGTTCAAAATTACAGCATTTCGAGAAGTTGAAAAGAGGATAAATGGTCATAAGATCAAAACCATGTTATTATAATTATAGTCCCATATAGTGAACCATTCCTTACTGATTATTCTCTGGCCTACTCATCAGAATTCTTTTCCAAAGAAAGTTTCAAGGTTATTTTTCCACATTAAATTTTGAGATCTAAAACAAACAAACAAACAAAACAAAGTACCCTAAACAGTAGAATGTCCGATGCCATAAAAATCACAAGAGGGGAGAGGGGTTTATTTGCAAGCCTGGCTGTGTAGCCAATTGTTTCAGCATTATAGGAATGAATCAGGTAAATGTATTTTTCCTGACACCATGACCCCTTTCCAAAAAGTTCAGAGACTAATAGGATTTCTATTTTCACAGTGTGTCCAGGCACGGTTCCACCAGCCCCAGGTGAGTGCACCCTACTGTAGAGTAATGCTGAGACGATGGCTCTTCTTGTACTTCAGGCATCTGAAGCCATTCCAGTCCACAACTGGAAATGTTTTAGAATGAACTAGGTGCACGAAGCTGACATTTAATTGCTAAACAATGTATAATAGTTATTTTCTTTTCCACAAACAATGCATGCCAGCTCACTTGCTAGCTAGGTCTTTCATGAAATCACATATCTTGACAAAAGGCAGTTAATGGGACTGTTCTCATAACGATGAGCATTAAACAAATACATAATACAACTTATGGGAGTCTGTTCTAGTTGAAAATTGCTGTAACTGTGGTGTAGAAAAATCGTTAGGCCAGACATGAATCTAAGCAATTGAGCTGCTGGATTGATCATGATGAGGTAGTTTAGCCAAGAACAAAATAAAGATTTAAAGTGAGGGTGAGAAAAAGGGACTTGTAGGCAGTTTGGGTGACAAACTACAGTTAATGAGCGTGGCTCCTGAGTCAGATGCTTTAATAATTGAAAAAGTACTTTAATCTAGAAACCTGTGCCAGGGGCAGGAAGACATGTCTATTTTGTGGACTTACGTTGGAGGTTTTTTACAGCTCTGTTGGGACACTGTGTAGTCATAGAGTTAGAGCAGTGTCCGTGGCTCATGGTCTCAAATGAGTTAGATGTCTAAGTACCTTCTCTCAGTGCTGTACATCATTGAGGAAAATGTCCCATTGAAAAGACTAGTAGTTCATTTACATATTGGAAATCTACGCAGCCATCAGAAACAAGGAAATCATGCAGTGTGTAGCCAAATGGATGGAATTAGAAAAGCTCATCCTGTGTGAGCTAACCCAGACTCAGAAAGACGCACATGGCGTGTATTCAGTTATAACTGGATTTTAGCCATATAGTACAGGATGACTATCTTACAACTAATAGACCGAAAGGAAGATGAGCATAGACTTTGTTACCTGTTGGTGGGACACTTTGCCCTAGTTGAGCTGCCATGTAGGCCCCCAGTGCAAGAGGAAGCTCTTAGACCTCATATGACTTATGAACTGAGAGGGCAGAGATGTGGGAGCACCCCATACCGGAGGAGTAGGATAGGGAGTAGGATAGGTAGAACCTATCCTACTATAAATAGGATAGAGGGTTAAGGTGGGACTAAGAAGGATGGAAGGAGGAGGCTGTGATGGAGTTGTAACTTGAAGTAATAAACATAATAATAATAATAATAATAATAATAATAATAATAATAATAAGAAAAGACTAGAGACAAAATGAAGATAAGTAAGAAGAGCTTTTAGCATGGACAGGGTTTGCTGGATATTAAATTTAAAGAAAGAACATTTTCTTGAATGTGAAAGTCAATGTCACCTATGACAAGGAATTCAAATGATTGATTAAGGGAATTTGGATCTTTGGATTTGTCAATGATAATGTCTTGGTACTTATTGGATTGTATACACAGGAAGCAGTTTTGTATGCCAGTAAGCAGGATAGTGTATACACATACACAGACACACACCCACGCACGTATGCATGCACACACTTAAACAAAACACTTTGCTGGAAAGAGGTGGGTGTGATTTATCCAACTTCAGACACAATGTCTCCATAAATTGTCCTTTGAAATCCTGGTGTCAATTACAGCATAGGACCCCTGCTTGTGATCTATAAATAGCAAGTGGTTGTAATTTGCCAAATGTAATTAGTATTTATCACTTTCTGTTAACAGTGTGTCACGGTCCACTGGGAGAAGAGAAATCTGTAAGCATACAGGGCTATTCTACTTTAATCTAAATTTCCTTTCTGCCTCTTTGTGGGGAAAAAAAAAACAGCCTAAACATACTTTGTGTCTGCAGCCTGGAGATGTATGGACATCTAATTGCCATCAGTGTACCTGTACTGATACACAGAGCGTAGAATGCCAACGTAAAGAGTGCCCTTCTCCACCCACATGCAAAACTGGAGAGAAGCTTGTGATATTCAAATTGAATGATTCCTGCTGTGAAATAGGCCACTGCGGTATGTATCTGTAATACATTATATGGAATAAATCTGTACATTGTTTGCCCGTGTGAATATATTTGTGGAGTAATTTTGAGCTAATATGTCACAGATAACATTAAGGCCTGATAAATAAAACAGAATTAGTACTTCATAAAATGTATTGTTCTAATAAAGAAAAGCACAGAATTAGAGATATCAGCAGCAACAATAGGTTAAAAGGCAATGATAAAATTTAAAGAAAGCATAATTATTTGATAAGTATGATCTCATCTACAATTTCCCCTTCATAAATAATAAAGTATATACTACATTTATTTTTCAGAACCAAGAACATGTTTATTTAACAACACTGACTATGAGGTAAGCATTTTTCATCCTTATTTTATTTATATAATCATATGAATAAATGCAATGCTAAGCCACATCAGGGGTTTTCAGTGTATACTTTTTTAAATGGTTTTAAAAACACTTTGGGAAAATTCAAAGATAAGTTTTTTCTTTGTCTACACTATTTTAAAAAAACGCAGCACTTACTGTGTTCCTTCCAAAGGAAATGGTTCTCTCTCTCTCTCTCTCTCTCTCTCTCTCTCTCTCTCTCGATAATTTACCAGCAGTCGATGTCTGAACAGAATTTCCCCAGGGTCCTGCCAGATGCAGAAGACTAACTGTGCACTATTCAAATCAACGAACAGAGAGAGTTTAACTATAATTACAGTCAGAAAGATTAGATGGCTGAACTGGCAGAGATCAAACAAGAGACCTCCAGGGCTCCACCCACTAAGGGGATTAGCCTGTACAGGGCTGGGACTGAACTGCTGAGCTCACACTTAGGGCAGGGCTTAACTGTCCAGAAAAGGTTTCTTCGAACATGGATGTCAGGTGATGTCCAAAGTGGTATGAACACTCTAAATAGTGTGGTTAAATGCTTAAAACTCAAACTAAAATAGATGAAGTGTGCTAAGAAACCTAACATGATGCATGTAGGAATTTTACTCTCACAAATCGTTTGCTCACTCAAATTTCAGTCTGATCTTTGCAACCTTCCATTTCCAAAATTGGTGTGACTCTCAAAGCCACAAATATCATAGGTAAAAATAAAAGAGAAAATTCCAATAATTTACATGCAAAAGAGTTTAAATAATAAAATTCAGTTTATTAGGGAATTTATCTGATGACCTAAGGCCATAAATCAGACCTTCTCAACCTGTGGGTAGTGACCTCCCTGGGAGTCTAATAACCCTTTCACGGGGGCCACATATCCAATATCCTGCATATCAAATATTTACATTACGATTCATAGCAATAACAAAATTACAGCTATGAAGTAGCAATGAAAATAATTTTATGGTTGGGGGACTCAGCACAACATGAAGATTTGGGCTGCAGCATTAGGAAGGGTGAGAACCACTGGCCTAAATTAAATGCTATTTCTTAGACTGTGTGCGTTGAATGTTGAACAGAAATTAGTGACAAAAAGGCCAAAGAGCTTTAACAAAAGTAGAAGTAAGGAATTTTAAAGGATTGACATTAGTCCTACTTTAAAGGTGTATTTATTTTTATATATGTGTATAAGTGTTTTGTCTGTATCTATGCATGTACACCACATGAGCCCTTGGTGCCCTCAGAGGGCAGAAGAGGGTCCTGGATTCCTTGGAACTGAGGCATAGATGGTGAGCCTCCATGAGGGTTCTGGGAAGCAAACCTGGTCCTCTGGAAGAGCAGCAAAGTACTCTTAACCACTGAACCATCTCTGCAGCTCTACTAGTCCTCATTTAAATTTTTATTTATGATTAGTGTGTGAGCATGTACCATGGCATGTGTTAAGGCCAAGGCTATCTTTTAAGCATTGATTCTCTCTTCCTACTATGCTCCCTAGGATCCAACTGAAGTTATCCATCCATCTTGTAGCAAGTGCTTTTACCCACTAAGACATCTTGTAGACCCATGAGTCCTAATTCAATAAATGCCATTTTCTCCACTTATTTTCCTTGAAGCATAGATAACAACAATTGGTGGACTTCTTGCTTACAGTAAAACATCCTTTCTTAAAGACTATTCTTACACATGTAACACAGTGACTATCCTAAGTTTTATTTTAAAGATTGAGAATCTTGATGCATTCTATGCTTCCCATGGAGAATTTTGATTTATTCACTGCAGTTGAAGATATGTAAACCACCTTTCCTTAACTGTTCATGTGACCACTGAAAGTGTCACATCACCGATTCTAAAATCAGAAATTTACTTCCTTTATTTTTTTAAACCAGTATTTAACTGGTAAGTTAAACTATATCCCAAGGCAAATAACTTCTCTTCTCCCTCCACTTACCTTGCAGATTGGATCATCCTTCGATGACCCTGTCAACCCATGTGTCTCCTACACCTGCAATAGCACTGGCTTCGTGGCTGTGGTTCAGGACTGCCCAAAGCAAACCTGGTGCAAAGAGGTAAGTCCTGGTCTTAACAAAGGCAGGCAAGGTCACCTCTCAAGTTCAGCTCAGACCTTTCTCACCTTCCCACTCCTTTGGAAAAGCTGGCCTTTGCCCAAGAGATATAAGTTTATTGTTAGTTTCATGGATATCTATACAAATTCGTGTATCAAGAGCCATGTGATATCAGAAATATCAGCATTTGTTGAGTATAATCTTCCTACCAAGATAGGCGTTTATTTTTTCCAGCTCTATAGAACTTAATTTGATGTTGTTCTCAAAGTAAGTTATTACAAAAATAGTTATTTTTATATTAATTTATTTTAACTTATAAGTGTTTTACCTGAATGTATGTATGTGCACCATGTACATGCCTAGTACTCTCAGAGATCATAAGAAGATATTGGATTCCTTGGAAATGGAATGTGGAGGTGAATTATGGGGCCACTATGTGGATTCTGGGAACTGAATCTGCAAGAACAAAAAAATTCCTTGTCTCTATCTCTCTGTCCTCTATCTCACTCTCTCTGTATAAACTTGACTATACATATGCAATTATGTATTATAATATATGCTACATATGTAACATAATAATTAAAGAATAAAGGTTATAAATTCAAAAGGGAGCTGGGGGGCATGAGAAGTATTTGATGATGTAATTAGATTTTAGTTAAATTTATAGATTGTCTGAGAACAAAACAGAACAACAGTAAATAATAATAATAATAATAATAAAGCAACAAGAACTCTGACCTATTGAGCCAAATTCCTCTTCACAGATTTATAAACAAAACTAAAAACCATCCTTTTAAATAAAAGCTCATGGAAGGTTAATTACTTCCTATAAAAATTCAAATTCTCTGAAATGATATGTATCTGTACTATTTACGTCTTTGTGCTACAACCATTATTTCTCTGCCTCTGTGTTCTAGTTTCTGTTACTGTGATGAACATCATGATCAGAAGCAAGTTGGAGAGGAAAGGGCTTATTCATCTTACACTCTCAGGTTTCAGTCTATTACTAGGGATATCTGGACAGGAACTCAAGGCATGAATCAGGAGACAGGAGCTGATGCAGAGGCCATAGGAGGGTGCTCCTTACTGCTTCCCTTGGCTTCCCCAGGCTTTTTTTTTTTTTCCTCACGTGCAAATAGAATTTATTTTCTTATGCAGCCCAGAACCACAAGCCCAGGTGTGGCACTGCCTACAGTGAGCTGCCCTTTCTATATTAACCATTAATCAAGAAAAATGCCCACAAGCTTTCCTATGCAATTAGGACTTTTTAAAAAATGAGATTCTGTCCCCTCAAATGGTTTTTAGCTTGTGCCAACACACTCAATATACATTGTTTTTATGAGTTAATACTTAGTATTAAATTATCACTTTCTTTTGGAATCTGTAATTTGTAACATAATATAAAGCATTATTTCAGAAATCTACTACTGTATTTTAATAGCTTGCTTGGATTTCACCTTAAGAGTTAGGAAGGTTTGGTTTTGAAACACAGCTAAAGTGTAGTTCTGGAGTAGAAGAAGCTGGTGGCATCTGGTATTGTGTTACAGAATTTTTCCTTTGAAGCAAAGTGAAGCACAATTTGTTTTCTATCACATTTACATCTTCCTTTTCCTTTTCTTCCTGTCATTGTAAAGACTTAGTCTTAAACACCCAGTCTCATGTTTATTGCCAAGTTCAACTCTTTCTGCTCTCGCCCAGCCCTAGAGCTGATGACACCGTGTTCTTCTCTTCCCATTTCCCTTCCTGCTGCTACTTCAGTGTATTAAGAAATGTCCCACTTCATTCAATAGTAAATATTTCAATTTTTTTGTTTCTACAGGAAGAGAGAACCTATGATTCAAATAAATGTTGCTATCAATGTAAGTTAACTCCTATATAGAGAGAAATATCTAAGTAATTCAAAAAGTAGTATTTTTTAAGACAGAATTGACAGAGCATTAAGAGGTTTAGTTGTGTTAAAATACAGAAATCATAATATATGCTTCCAACTGTTATGCTTGCAAAGGGTATTAGTTATTTATTGATAGTAATAGCTTATATAAATAATCAGCAGTTATATTTACAAGGGAATTTTTCTTAATTCTATGTAAAAAACCAGACTACTTTCCTATACTAACTCCAACAGTTTGTGTATTAAAATACTAGGTTATGTAATTGGCAATAAGAAAATGCTCGTCAGTAATGTCCCATCATCTTCTCTCTGCTCTGGCTGCCCCCTCTCTCTTTATTCTAACTGTCACTTCATTTCCCTTTCACCTGTCACGTAATCATAGCAACAATCAGGCAATATCTATCCAAGTATTAACCAGGTGCCTTTCACAGTGGTGGGGCCTGAGATATCTCCCTTCATAACATGGTGAAGTAGTTGATATATTTTCCCTTTACTTAAGAGAATATATGCCTAATAATGGTTAAAATGTTAAATCTCACTTTTTTTTTTTGGTCTGGTATGCACTTTGCCTTAGGTAAGAGTGACTGCAGAGCTTCTCCTGTGAATGTGACCGTCAAGTACAATGGTTGTAAGAAGAGGGTTGAGATGGCAAGATGTGCAGGCGAATGCAAAAGGACCGTCACGTGAGTTTCCCTTTGAATGTGTCCCATGTATTAACTTGGTGATTATAGAGAAAATCAGGCAACATCACATAAGGGAGTTTGAGATGAAAGAACTAAGGACTGAAAGTAATCACTTTGGCAATCAGTTAATCTGACTTCATTTTCTGAAGATGCTTAACAAATTTGTGATAAATTCAGTCATTTTCCTGCTGTGACTACAAAAGATACTTACTCAAGGAAGTACACTGCTCAAATCAATTTAAGGTTAAATTTTAGAATGGTGTTATATGTTTTTCTTAATATAAAATCTTACATATGGGTTAACTTAGTGAGAATAATAATTTAATATTTATTTAAATTTTCTTATTCATATTTTTGCACCATAATGCTACTATTATGCAGCTACAACTCTTTCTTTTTAATCTCACATTTGTCTCAAATGCCAGTTGTCACTGGTCTACATCAGAATTTTGTATTTGGAAGGGATACAAGATCCTGAAAGAGAATACATTAAATAAAGGCTATTAAGCCATTTAGGGAAATCATTAGACTGTAAGCATTGATGTCAAGATATATAATGTTTGCAAATATTCTGAAACAGTTATTACTGAATTCCTTTCTTTAGATACAATTATAAGACCCATCAAGTGACAAATTCATGTTTTTGCTGCCGTGAAGAAAACTATGAGTCCCGGGACCTTGCGCTGGATTGTCCTGACGGTACCACCATCACTTACACATACAGGCATACTACAACCTGCTCTTGTCTGGACCAATGTGAAAAGTCTACAGCCAGTTAATTCCTGCATTGCTTTTCCAGTTGCACTTATTTTAGAAAGAAAGAAAAATAATCATTAAATAATGAGAATGGATAAATATGAGTGTGTCTTATTCAAAAAGCGAGGCTCACAATGCACTGTTTTTGTTATTCTGTTGTTGATGGATGGTGCCTGGAAAATAAACAGAATGGGGCAAGGACTTAATGAAGATGTGGATTTGTTTATGCAGTATGAATTCTGCCAGTTACAGAGAATCCAAAGCCAGTCACGACTCTCACTCCCCTGTGCATTTTTCTAGCTATTCCTACAACATTTTAAATTTGTAATCTGGCCTTTGTGAATAGCTTCATTTTGAGGAGTCCCACTTTTTTTGTTTATTTGTTTGTTTTTGTTTTTTTGAGACAGGGTTTCTCTGTATCCTTGGCTGTCCTAGACTCACTTTGTAGACCAGGCTGGCCTCAAACTCACAGAGATCCGCCTGCCTCTGCCTCCTGAGTGCTGGGATTAAAGGCATGCAACACCATGCCTGGCTGAGTCCCACTTTTATAATTGCATCAGTTTCCTCCTTTCTTTTTATGCAGGTGTCTTGATACACCTCTGTCATGTACAAGGGTGTCTAGGTGTGAATATACCTAGCACCCTCCTCCTCTTTCTTCCTTGTCAATCATTTCAACACGCATCTTTCATCTTCTACCTTGATGGACTACAATGATCCCCTCTATTACCCACTATCTCCACCTTGATCCAGTGAGCAAGAAAGAGGAATGGGTGATAAGGAGTGATTGCTGCTTTTCTGCTTTGAGAACCAGACCCAGAAGTTGCACACATTCTTCCATGAATACTTGAAAGGGTAAAATACAGAGTCAAAACTGCCTGTGGAATCATAAATGATGATTCTAAATGAAGGTGTTACAATTAGTACTTTTGTAAAACTATGTAGTTAGGAACTTCTCCCACAAAGTTCAATTCAGTAGATGAAAAATAATTAATCAATGGAATAAGTACAAAAGAGCTCTAGGAGCTAGGTAGAAC
Organism: Lophiomys imhausi; assembly: GCA_907164525.1. Classification (NCBI taxonomy): domain Eukaryota; kingdom Metazoa; phylum Chordata; class Mammalia; order Rodentia; family Muridae; genus Lophiomys; species Lophiomys imhausi. The sequence goes on from CAJQZJ010001079.1 coordinate 2,158,876, forward strand.
AATTGCAATTTGAGTCATCATTAAACTCAATTATTTATTAGAATGCTGTGATGTATTCCTATATATTCTTCCCAAGATAAAATATTCATTTCATACATGTTGAGAACACCAGGAGATCATTTTTGGTTTTTACTCTCTTTTGAGATTGCCTCATTTTTGGGTTATCCCTTAAGAAAAGCATAGTATAAGGCCCATACCCTAGAGGGGATATTGCCTATCTTCCTGATGACCCTCAATGAGAAAAAGACATTGAATCGATGCAAAAAGGAAGAGGAATTTATTGTTCTGATGTGCATAGCCAATGCATGTGGGTTGGCGTACACCTGAAGGAGAGGGGGAGAGGCTACCCCGATCTTTACAAAGCTTCGGGTTATATACGTTTTGGGGTAGACTTCAATAATAGTTTTAGCCATTGGTGTAAATTCCTGGAGAAGGGGCCCTGCTTCAAAAGTCAGGAAATTTGGCCCTGGCTGTTTTCTTATCTCTGGGGCTGGGCAGTTGTTTCCTCGAGGAGACTTCAAGGAGACTGGTGCTGGGTGGTTGTGTTTGTCATTTCCTAGCAACAGCAGTGGGGAGAGATTGGTGTTGAAGATCGCTGGCAGGACAGGACATTGGAATTTTACAAACTTTTGCTCAGCCTGAGATGGGCGCTTGTATCTTTTCACATAGCACCTACTGATTGATAGTAGTCATTAAAAAGAATTATTTCTCTAACTGTAACCAGAATCCTTGACCTCCCTACAGTCCTGGGAGCTGCCTACCAGTGAGAAATCATAGTATCTTGATTCTTTCCTTCACTCAATCTTGTTCCTTTCTTGCATGAGTCTGGTTTCCAAGAGCATTCTGACTAAATTCAGTGAACAAAAACCTCCACTTCAGAAAACTTCTCCAAGGAACCTTAATCTGGACTGTATATGTATCATTCTCTAGAATTCTTTAAATGACTGTGCTATTGAAGTACAGAGATTGAATATGGAAAGATGCAGTATGGCCTACTTATGTCTCTGCTAGTCTTTGATAATTAAAATGAGCTACATGAGGAACCTTCCTCTACTTTATTATCTTATTACCTTCCCCTTACTTCCCTTAAAATATATATTGTTTTATGCATGTCAAACACATTGATTTAATGCTCTAAAATCACAAAATTCATTTCAGAAGTAAATTATTAAAACTCAAGATATACAATTATAATTTGGGTATGTACCTTTAGAACTATTTCTATTTTAATTCCTTCCTCTCCAGCTTTAACCACCCCAGCATTATCAACCCCTCATTATCCACATCTATGCACTTAGAAATCCTAGATACACTTTTAATTACAACTTGCTATAATGCCTATCTGTTCACCATTATTTTTAATTATAAGTTTTTTTTTCTAAAGGCAACTTTGAATCTATGTTTAATAGCTCTATCCCCAACATGTAGAAGAAAACAGCATATTGTAGGCATAAACAATCTTTTGTTAAAAATTGAATGATGAAACATAACAATGAAAACCAGACAATAAATTCAACACTTAAACTATTTCCTTATAATATTGACACATATATCTGTGAGTTCACATTGAGGATTAGAATTAACAACAGCAGATTCTTTTATCAAAATCTCTGCTCATAGAAAATTATTGTTGGAAAATTATGTTTAATCAGTAGTAATTACATGACTACCCCCTATATGCTAAATTATTTCTTGGAGCAAATAAAAGCTAAATGAAATTATATTGAACATGGTAGCTGAGGAGGATCTCTCAACAGTCAGTATCCCCATGGAGACACCCATCTAAACAGCCACTCATGCTCAAGCTACATCACAAGAGTTAAGAAAGCAGGTAAAAGATTGTAATTGCCCAGTTTTAGTGAAGAAACAGATAATGCATTGAACAAAGCAGGAAATAAAGGGTTCCCTACATCACCTCTCCCAAGAAGCAAACATCCTGGAGAAAAAAAAAACGTTCTTCATTTGGGAGGAGAAGAGGTGTTAAATTGTATTAGTTACTTTTCTATTACTGTGTAAAATACCACAAGCAAGCCAATTTACAGGTGAAAGGGTTTCTTTGGAGCTTACAGTTCCAGAGAGATAACAATCTATTACCCTCTTGGAAGCTGGAAGCATGGCAGCAGGCAGACATGGCAGCTCAAAAAGGTACCTGGTAGCTAGCATCTTAATCTGCATTCAGGAAGCAAAGAACAAGTAGAATAGCATGTGACTTTAAAATCTCAAACCCCACCCACACTGACATGCTTCCTCCAACAAGGCTACACCTACAATGCCTCCCCAAACAACACCATTAAATGGGGCCTTTAAATGGGTCATTACATGGAGCATTAAAATACCCAAGACTGTGGGGACATTATCAGTCAATCCTTCTACATTGAAAAAGTCCTTAGGCTTAAAACCCAATACCAAGCCTGCGATACTGAAACTTGTTGCCAGAAAGCCCTAATCCATAATTCTAAGCTCTTTCCCAAGGAGTGAGGCGCTGGAACAGTGATAGCCAGGTCACCAAAAGGCTTCCTTACCAAAATTCCTCCAATATCAGGGAGGGAGCAGAGAGCAAGACTAGCAGAGCATAAAATGCTAATGCAGGACTTTGCCTTGGACCTCAGCAATTGGTCCCATGCAGTGAGACCCAGCACCTGCAGTGTTGGAAGATGAGCAGTCTGCACCTGCCAGAGCATCAGGGGGAATCCTGGTGGGACAGCCTCAGTTCTGGCTTGCATCACTGCTTCATTGAAGTAAACCTGGGGCACGTAGACACTGTGTAGATGATCTTTTTGGCTGAGGTAGAGGCCAGATAATGTCAGCCTCAATGGTTAAGGAATTATCTTTATCACACCAATTTGGGCAACGTTATCTCCATACTAGGGCTCAGAGATGATGATTCTTGATCGGCCCTGTCACTCTATATCCTAATGGATAAACTTGAGTTTTAGTCTGTATTACTGTTAGGTGCATAGCAAGCCTGTGTCCATCCCTGAGATGATGTAGATCCTATGGGTATGAGACTCAGGCATGATACCAGCATCAGCCTTGGTGGAGATTTTCTTCAGCAATATGACCTAAATTTCAGGCAGCATGATATGGAGCAAGACAACATGTAAAGAGGGTAGGATAGAAGAGTAAGCAGAGGACTCTGTTTTGGAACTTATCATAAAGCAAGTGAAATGCCACACAGAAGAGATCCTAATATTCTCCCATTCCCAGGTCTCCTCATAGACAGAGCCTCTGGATTTCATGTGAAGAACAATGGCCTCAGTCTACCAGATTTCTATTCTTGTTCAGCATCACCTGTAGCTACCTGGTTGCAACAGCCTTAGCCTATGAATACCTTACTTCACAGGCAGAGAAGAGTAGTGTGAGCCTTGGACCTGTCTTGTGCTGTACTCTTCTTGGTGGGCTGTGGATTCAAAGTATGCATGGGGGTAAAGCTCAACTGTCAACTCCATGAGATCTAGAATCAGCTGGGAGATGGAGCCCCTGTGCATGCTTGTGGAGAATTATATACACTATACTAATTGAAGAAGAAAGACCCAGTCATTACAGGTAGTAGCATTCCCTAGACCATATAAAAAGGAGAAAGTGGACTGAGCAGCACAGACATTCATCGTTCAGTTTCCTGACTGTAGGCACAGTGTGGCCAGTACCCTCAAGTTTTTGCTGCCATAACTCTCCTGCCATGGTGGACTGCATGCCATGGAACTGTGATCTAGTGTCATAGTTGGGGTTTCTACTGCTGCTAAGAAACACCATGACCAACAGCAAATTGGGGAGGAAAGAAAGGGTTTATTTGGCTGACACTTCCACATTGTAGTCCACCATTGAAGGAAGTCAGGACAGGAACCCAAATGTGGCAGGAACCTGGAGGCAGCAATTGATGGAGAGGCCATGGAGGCCTGCTTACTAGCTTGTTCCCCATGGCTTACTCAGTCTTCCTTCTTATAGGACCAATGATTACCAGCCCAGAGATAGCAAAACCCAAAATAGGCTATGTTGTAAAACAGAATATTTTTATTTGAAACACTTATGTTTATTACTACTTAACAATATCTATAAAATACCTATATCCTAGAACCTAACACCTAATATCTAAAGCCTAATACCTATGAACATCTAATATCTAAGAATATTTAATCAAGTCCACTTTAATTTTTTAAAGGATATTAAAATTCTATAATGCAGGTCCATTTGGGGATCTTGGTTAGGAGTACAGCTCTGGCAATTATGGCAGAATTATCTTCAGCTTGGTTCAGCTCCTTCAGGGCTTAGCATTGCAGGTTTGGGTGTTATTCACAATTCAGGATTTAAAGGCTATAATAGCAATTCCCTGGCCCCTGTCACTTTCAACGCTTCTGCCAAAGCTTGCTTTAGACTTCACTCATTTATTGGCGTACGTTATGCAGTTTTGATTCTGCTGTAAGTCTCTTCGGCTTAAAGTTCTTTTCTTTGCTTGGCCTATTTTTCTCATGACCTCCGGGCATAAGGCCTACATCCCTTAATATCCATCACATTTGTTCCTCTTCTCCATTGTGGGGCAAGAAATAGTCATGTGAAGCCTCCAAATTTATACAGGGGGTCATCTCATGGTCTTCTGAAATGTTGCATGGATTCTCAAACTCTCTGGAGAGAACTTGCGATTCCTACTACTTTCACCACACCTCCACCCTTTGCAGGCCTCAGTCCAATCTGGACTCCACCCATCTTGTAATGTTATTAGTAACTGAAACAAATTGTTAGCCATGAACCCTGCTTTTAGTCCATATACTGCCATGCCAAGTGCCCACAAGTGCCCTTGAAAAATCCTACTGTAATTCTAACATTTTACAGTGTTGTTCTTCAAAAAAATAAAATCCCAGTCATTCGATTTTAGCAATGAAGACTCAGGAGTCAGATGCTGAGGTGAAAACCTGCTAGCTCAGAGAGGCACAGAAAGCAGATAGCTGACCTTCCTACTCCACCAACATCCCAAAATGAAAAAGCCCCTTATCCTACTCCACACTGTCTTAAATACTTCCCAACTCAATATCCTTCCCTTCTGTTTACTTATGCTCACTCCCTATAGATTGGTTACTTGATTCACTTCTTAACCTATGGTTGACTTTATTTAGCTCTTGGATTAAAGGTGTGTGCTAAGGCTGTGTCACCCCACAACTACTTGTTTACAGTAAACAAAAATCTCTAGGATCAATGGATGAGCCATAGCACAACTAGAAACAGATTCACAATCTCAGGGTTCAAAACATAATCAAATATCCTGAAACAAGGCTGGGTCCTCCCCAGTCAATCACTAATTAAGAAAATGCCCTACTGCTGGAACTTATGGAGGCATTTTTCCTCAATTGAGGTTCCCTCCTTTCAGGTGTCAAGCTGACATAAAACTAACTAGGACAGCAAAAATTAAACCTTTATCCTTCAAGTTTCTTTTGTCGGGGTATTTTATCATAACAACTAGTTATCAAGGTAACTAGAACAAACTGAAGGTATTTGAGACTATTGTCAAAATGGTAAGACTTTGTCTCAAAAAAAAACCCACCAAAATCGAACAAACAAACTAAAATACAAAAAAATAGTCAAAATATTGGGATTATTTTTAATTGAAAAGTTTAATTGAAATGCACAGTGAAGGGAAGAGTAGGGTACAGTATTCTGAAGGAGGAGATGGGAAATAGAGATGGGGTTCTAATTAGGGAGAGGGAGAATAGTTAACAGAGGAAGGAGAATAAATTAACAGTAGGTCTGCCTGAAACTTTATAGGGAATAACCCTCTTCACTATGTGCTAAGAATATCTGTGACACATTGAGTCATTGTATCAATATATATATAGTTTAACTGAAGTTTCCACATTTTGGCTGACAATGCTCCCTCCTAGAGTCAAATACCTTCTAACAGTCTCCGGGTTTAGACATCAGAATCCGTCTTTTGAGTTATTGGTCAGGATTGTCCAAGACACTCCAAAATATTATAGGCTATTGGTGTTGCCCTTGGTTGTCCCTTGCCTGGATGAACAATAAGTCCTTCTTACCAAACACCACTTTGGACACAGGGCCCAAAGGCCTCTACACTGGAACTGACCTGAAAGACTAACAACTAACTTCTTTCCTTCTTCTTCTTCTTCTTCTTCTTCTTCTTCTTCTTCTTCTTCTTCTTCTTCTTCTTCTTCTT
>CAJQZJ010001079.1:2165048-2176844 GCA_907164525.1 Lophiomys imhausi
TTCTTCTTCTTCTTCTTCTTCTTCTTCTTCTTCTTCTTCTTCTTCTTTTTCTTCCTCTTCTTCTTCCTCCTCCTCTTCCTCCTCCTCCTTCTTCTTCTTCTCTTCTTTTTTGGTTTTTCAAGACAGGGTTTCTCTGTGTAGGACTGGCTGTCCTAGAACTCACTCTGTAGACCAGGCTAGCCTTGAACTCACAGATATTCACCTGTGAGATTCTGTCTCCCAAGTACTAGGATTAAAGGTGTGCACCACCACACCTGGCCAACTAACTTTCATAGTAGTGAATAGTGTTATGGAAGATTCCCAAAGAGGGAAAAAACCCAACAGTGCTACCCAGCTATGACATCTATGAACAATAACCATGGCCAGCATAGTATAATAACCCAAAGGATACAATTGTAGAACTCACATCTTGGGGGTAAACAACAGCTCTCTAGTTGGACTAAGACCTGGTCAAAAAGAGGTAAAACATGTGTGACACTGGAAACCTAGCCAAATACCACAAAGTTAGTGAAGTCATGGATCTTTCTGGAGATCCACACTTTATTAAACCAACACAATCCCTAACTACATTCTAAATACTGCCCTTACACCCACTCAGAAGTGCAACTCTCTCCCATCATCCAAAAAAAAAAATGCCTCTTTGTAACAGATGGAGACCACTTACACACAGAAAACCTCAACCCATCAAAGTGTGGCATTGTGGAACCTAGTCATAGGTGCTAACATCTATATCACAATTCCTGCACCTAAAACTCAGTGATAATTGCAAAGGGGGAGATGGAAAGACTGTAAGAGCTAGACAAACAAAGAGTTGGCTGTGAGGTTGTGTCTCCTAGTGAAGTCACACTACACCCATAAAGTCTCACTAACAGAACTGCTTAAACACTAGAGGAAGAAGAACAGCACTGACAGACATGCTGATAAGGAGAAAGGGAAGATCACAAGGCTTAACCCTACCGAAAGATCTACAGACAACTGAAAAATGCTGAGAGCAGGAGAAACAGCTTTCTCCAGGGAAGAGCACTGGTTACCCAACACCAAGTGGTAAGCCCAGAAGACACACATACATGCTACCTTATACAGACTGAGCAGGTTGTATTTATATATTTAGGGAACACACATGCATTTGTGTGTGTGTGTGTGTGTGTGTGTGTGTGTGTGTGTGTGTGTGTGCATCTGTGTGTGTGTATGTGTGTGTGTAGCAACAACAATTAACAAAAAAGGGGGCATGAACTTGAAAGAGAGCAGGGAGGGTTACATGGATGGTTTGGAGGGAGGAAAGGTAAGGTGAAAATATTGTCATTATATTATGATGTCAGGGGGAAAAGTAATTTAAAACAACAAAGGAAAAAATCAACAGTGTGAAGGACCAACTTACAGATAACAGAAACATTTGTAAATCATACATTTGCAAAGGAATATCTATGAATGGAAATGAGGAGTGAATCCTGTGTTAAATTCCTGTTTAACATTTTGAAGAAATTGTCCATTTTCCATAATGGAAAGTTCTACTCCACCCCCAGCATTTCTTCTCTATATCCTTGTTGACCTTTACTATTAACTTCTAATAGTAACTTGACTTCTTTTTCAGACTCTTTTTCTCTCATATAGAAGAGAACTAATGAAATGACCTACATCTGCTAGCCTATTGCTTTGCAAGGCAATCCCCATTTGTTATTTACCATTCAACCATTCTTCAGCACTGAGTCTCTCTGTGGCTCCAGAAGCAGGTTTGCATGCTGCAGACTTCCAGATCTTGACAAAACAAAATGGCACTCCTACGAGACGAGGAGATAACTGTCTCTGGTAGCAGGGATCTCCACATTTGCCTACCGACTTGTTGAAAATAAGCTGGTGATGAAGACAAGTTCTTTTTTTATATATACTTTATTTTTTTATTTCTTCAAGTTACATCTCAGTCACAATCCCTTCCCTACTCCCCCCCGTCCCACCCTTCCACCCTCTTCCCCCCAATAGCTCCCCCTTTCAGTCCAACAAATGGCTCCTTCTCTTATAACAGTAAATACTATACAAAACAACAGAAATAAATACGCCACAATTATGAGAGTTATATGGCTTAGCATACATTCCCAATGTCCAGTCCATATGTATTTGGCCCCTGACTTTAACATTCCACTATCTAACCATCTCCATGAGTTTAAAGTTCTATATCTGACTCAGCTTTTACACTAACCTGCATCACAATTTTAAAAACATCTTCTTAGATCCAGAACACCCTCTTAATTCCTAAACAACTCAAAATTTAACTATGAGACTCTAGCTATCTATTCTTCAACCACCTCAGAGACCTGAGAGGGATAAATATATCTGATTATGTAGGAAGTGCAGGGCCTGCAGCTTCCAAAACTAAGAAATGACATATAGGGCTGCCTAGACAGTTCCTGTTTTCTCTCCATACTTTACAGCATCAATCTTCAGCCTTTTGGTCCTGTTTCTCTGACAGACATTGATTGTAGAGCAGGGATTATGAAGGACTTACCTACCCTGTCTTGGCAGAGCTAGGCTGTCGACTTACCTGCTACCAAGTTTTGTCCTTTTTGGACAACAGTCTGTCTACAATTGAAGCACTGTTCTTAGAACAGTTCTTAGAGACATTTGAAATGTTTCTTGTGAAATGAAAAGATGAAAATGTTGAGGGTTGAAAAGTTCATTTGGGTCGGGCATGGGGGCTCATGCCTTTAATCCCAGCCCTTGGGAGGCAGAGGCAGGTGGATCTCTGTGAGTTCGAGGCCAGCCTTGTCTACATAGAGAGTCCAGTACAGTCAGAGCTGTTACACAGAGAAACTCTGCCTCAAAAAACAAAAAGCAAAAGTTTATTTGGGCTCCAAATGTGATGGTGCCCTGTCACTGTTTTAAAGGTATCTCAGGAGAAAAGAGAACATTTCAATCTTCTGTGCTTCTTTACTACACCCTGTGTGTTCGATTCCTGTCTCTTGTCCTCAGTACTGGGGATCAAAACCAGGGCCTCACATATTCTAGGCAAGTAGTCCTCACTGAGCTCTACACACCCCACTCTATAGCCCAGGGGTTTCTCTGTAGACAGGACTACAAGCCTGTGTCACTGGATCTCTTTTACAATCTGGAATAATTTGTCTCTGAAATTACTTTTGTCCGTTTTATACTTTTGGCTGTGAGCCTTTAATGGGTAAGCCATCTCTCAAGCTCTATTTTTGCCCATTTTAATTTTGTTATTAGGCTTGTTAGTCAATAATCTAGATGAAATTGTGCAGCTATCTTCTCCTGTTCTACAATTTTCAAAAGCTAATTTTTTTCACCATACATAGGAATCCAAACTGGCCAGGAAACAAATTTGAAGTCTATTCCTGTAGAGGAGGAATAAAGGAGCAATGTTGATTCTGTTTATTATTAATCAAGCCATAACACCAATGGCTGTTTGTGCAAACATAATGAAATCCTCAGCACTGGAGATTTCCTATGCAAATTGTAGCAACATGTAATGAGTCCTTTGGTTACCCTTGTATTCTTTACTGTCTTTTTTTTTTCTTCTCTCCTCTGCAATTTAAAACATCTCGATAAACCTGTAACAATTGATAACTCATTAACATATTAATGGGGTTCAGGATTATATTTAAAACATTCAAATAGTGTGCACTGATTTAAGCCTTCCCTCATCCAATGTCATGTAAATACTTCCCAAAATTTCATTGTCTGGATGTAGACAGATACGTCGTCTATTCCATAGCTCCCACTACTCTCCCCAGTTCCTTGAGGTAGGTGATGTCTGTCTTTAGCCAGACCCTTGCAGTCCTTGGGCAATTCTATCTGATGGGTCATAGGTAAATCTCCCATAAAACATTACATACCATTGTCACTATTGAGCTGCTGTTGCTTCCGTCTTGTTCCTGAGATCTGCACTCAGCATTGTGTTTTCTAGTCTTGAGCTTGTGATCTTCGTTTGTATAGTCTGACATTTCTTGGCCATCCACTGAAATAGCAGCAAGTCAGGAATGAGGCTGTGCTGAACCTCTCACTCAGCACCCCTCCTTACCTTCTGCACTTCCTATCCTTGGACTTTGAGTTATGTTTTTATTTGCGAATATTTTTATATCATCTCCCTGTTTTTTGGCTTGTATTTCAAACATTCTGGGACCTGCTAAGAAATTGGGTTGGAGCAACATGGAGCTTTGGCTGAATCACCCTGCAAGTACTCTACTGCTCAGTGCAACCACTTCTCCTCACAAAATGCTCAGGGAATTTCTTCAATTGTTATAGATTACTCAGCAACAGTGAAAACATTGTAACAGTATTTTTTATTTATCACACATGTATTTATTAAAAGTTAACAATTACATAACAATTGTCTATAAAATTCCTAAATCCTAAACCCAAACCCTAACTCTGAAACCTAGCACCTAAAACTTCTTAGTACCTATAATACAAACATTTAACATTAACCTAAGGTTTCTCAAAAGGATATTTTTCTCTGAGTGTGGGTCCTGATGGCTGGCTGGTCTTCATATAATTTTTCAGTCTTAAAGTCTCTGAATTTCCTTCCTCAGATCCCAAGACAGTTTATCAAACAGGAATCGCCTCCACAGTTTATTTAACATATGAAAGTCTCCCAGGTGACTCACCTATTCAGATGCTTCTGACCTGCAAAGGCTGGAAGTCCCAGAGCTATGAGGAAAGACAATTCTGCTTCTAAGTGCTCCAGAGTCTCAGGGAAAATCCTCCTCTCCAGACCCTAAATGGTCAACATCAGAGGGTGAAGCTTTCCAATGAGATTGAAGGGAGTTCTTTGCCAGATGAGGAGGAGGTGAAACAGGAAGAGGAGCCAAGCTCTCTCTCTGTGCATCTTGACTTAAATATCTTCAGCAGAGGCTTTCATGCTCTTTTCAAGTTATGCTCTTGGGCTCAGTCTTTTTCAAAAGCTTTTTGCAGAGGGGCGTGAATTGACAGGCAGTCCGAGACCTCCAAAGACCAAGATCTGAGGGTGGGCGCCTCAGGGGCCATGTCCTGTCCCCAGCCCTAAGATCACAGAGGTCCTCAGTCCTTGGCAAGCTCCCAAGGACATGCCACTTCAGAAGTAAGCCTTTTATCTTAAAGTCCAGCCTTATTCCAAGTTCCCTATGTTATTATATGCTAACACTAAACCTACCACAAAACATTGTCCACCCATATTCCGTGATGTGCACTGGCCATATCTGTCACAACCCACGAAGGTTTCAGCCACGTACCGGCTTGTCTTTCTGTACAGTTAGAATTGCATCTATTGACATTAAAACTGAGCTCTTAGAAACGCTAGAGCCTTTATGAGGAATCAGCTGTGCATTTTGCTGAGGCTCATCAGGGAGATACATACCCAGAAACAAATGTCAGTAAGATACTAGTTGACCCTATATTGTGTGCAAGGCTAGCCTGGGTGGAATGTGTGGCACACCACCATCTCTTTGGATGGTGTGCTGGCTGGTTTTATGGGTCAATATGACACAAGCTAGAGTCATTAGAGAGGAAGGAGCCTCAGTTGAGGAAATGTCTACATCAGATCCAGCTGTAAGGCATATTCTCAATTTAGTGATCATTGGGGGAGTGCCCAACCTATTGTGGGTGGTGCCATCCCTGGGCTGATGATCTTTATTTCTATTAGAAAATAGGCTGAGCAAGCTATAGGGAGCAAGCCAGTAAGCAGCATTCCTCCATGGCTTCTGTATCAGTTCCTGCTTCTAGGTTCTCGCTCTACTTGAGTTCCTTTGGTGATCAGCATGGATATAGGATTGGAAGCCAAATAAACCCTTTCCTCCCCAACTTGCTTTTTGATAATGGTGTTTTATCAGAGCAATAGAAACTCTTACTAAGATAGATGGAAATAGTGGTAAAGCATGTGGGAAAAAATAGGAATGAACAAAAACAAAGACATGTCCTCTTTTATTCAAATCCTCTTAGTTAATTCAGTAGCCCTTAAATACAAACTTTATGCTCATTTATGGCATGACTGTATCTCTCATACATATATACGCAGAGAAACTAAACCTAATATTAAGGCCATATTTTCTGCATATTTTTGTAGGTATTCGTAAATAATTTGCATTGTGCCTAGTGCTAATAAATTAATAATGGGTATTTTATTTCCTTTGGCATATTATATAATTAAAAAATTATCCAAAGAAGTCATTAGTGTTGTTACTAATGTTCTATACTCCATCTATTCTCTTTTGTTTCTGAAATCATGTCAAGCTGTATAATACAAGCACATCCACTGGAGAGTATGGAGGAATAGACTGCATATTGAGTCTTGCAATAATTATTTTCCAAACAAATACTATTCTAGCCCATGGAAATATAAAACATATAATAGTTGCATAAAAATTATTAAATATACTATAGTGATATAGATATATGTAATATTTTGAATGTAAGTACATATTACTCTACATAGAATTTATAGATTATCTGGTTGGGGTACGAGGAACTGTGATGGAAGGAGATAGCCCAAGGTTTCAAAGCATGGTCATCTATGTACCTGGCAGAGAGGCATTACCTAATGCTATTTGAAAAGAAGGCTTTTGGGAGAACAAGAAAAAGTCCTACCTTTGAAGACAAAGTTGAAAAGCATTCCAGTAAAAGAAACATCTAAATCAAGAGCCTGAAACACACACAGAAAGATCACTGGGAGGAACAGTGTAAAATGCTGCTATGCAAGAAGTCTGGGGCCTGATTACATTAGGTCTAAAGCATGGGGCTTAGTTTCATTCTGAAAACAGTAGAAGTCACTGAATATGCCCAAAAAGAATGCCACCTTTGGTTGGTTTTGTGGGAAGCAAGCTGATGTTCTGTGTGGAAGCAGAACTGAAAGCAGGACTATTGTCACTAGCTACACATCCTCCTTTGGGTGGAAGATGGCAAAATGACCCCAACCCGTCCAGTCCTTTATGAGCAGTCTCTGTTACATGAAGTCTATTTGAATCCTTGAATCTGGGGCTTGAATAGAAACATGCTCTGGAGTGACAAGCAGAGACTTCAAAATAGAACTAGACTGTTAGAATATTACCATTTTTTTTGGGGGGGGGGAATCTTTCCATCAAAAGAATAAATTCAGACTCGCATCCTGAAAGATGAGCACAACCACACAGATGTGTCAATGATGACTGAGTCACCACAGCCACCATCACAGGTGAAGCCCCAAATGGGTTAAATCACACTAACATATTAACCACTTTCCAGTTCATACCAGAACCACCGTGCTCTACATAATCCTGGAAAGCAGTAAATGCTATAGTGTTCCAAGCTGCTAATGCTAGACAGTGTTTCATAATGCAGCAAAGGCCAACCATATATACATACATACAAGTACACACACACATACTTACTAGGGTTGCAAACATACTAGGAAAGCAGTCTATCGCCGAGCCATGCACAAAATCCCTCCCTTGCTCTGCTTCCATCTTTCAGAATGTCTGCCACTCCTAAAGTTGAAGGAAAGTTCTCTGAACTTTCCGCTTTGACTCATTCAGTGCTCAGATAAACTGAATATTATCCTGTCTGAAGTTTTTCTGTGAACAGTAGGTCTGAATTGATCTTTTCTCAAAGCCAAGAAAGGAAAAGAATCATGTATTTCTTCAGACACTCATACCCCACACCCCACCCCTGAAAAAGGAAAAGAAAAGAAACAGCCCAGACAGAAAGCAATTGAGGAGAATCCTTTAAAAACTGTGATAAAAATGTGAAGTATATAGCTCTTCAGAGTTGATGGCTTCTGGAGGGGGAATAGAGGGAAAAATTCAGTTTTCTTTAAGGGGCTGGCCCCTGGGAGTTTGACCATGCTTCAGTGAGTATATGGGCAACACAAAATGGACTTGGGTTTTTATTTTTATTTTGGGGGGAGATGGTGCGGGGAGGGTGGACCTGGGAGGACTGGGAAGTGAGTGTGATCAGGGTGCATTGTACAAAATTCCAAAACAGTTAAGAAAAACATAATGTTGGGGGGGGGGAAGAGAAATGAAATCATTGATGAGAGAATTTTCTTTTTTATAGAGACAAATACATTAAGAGGAATGAGAATGCAAAAACAGCACTTTATCTGCTGCTAACAAAACAATGGAAGTAGGTAAGGACTATCAGGGGCTTCTTAAACTACCATGCGAGCATCCAAAATGACCTTTCAAAGGCTGGCGCCACTTGGTCAGGCTTTTTGCTTATTTTTTGTAGTAATAAACTTAGTAATGATACAGACACTAGACATTAATATTTGATGATGCAACAGCTCCAAACAGTGCTTTTATAGCGTGCTCTTGCTATCAATTGTAAAGCTGCATGTAGTCATGCCTCTAAATTTAATGACCGATTATATAAACATTCTAAAGGATACCATGAGGATACAAAGTCCAAATTAAAAAGAAAAATCATATGGTAGTAATTCTAGTAATGTTGATTGGCTTGAGAAGCCTGTCAATTAACAGAACCCGCCTCTGGTCACATTCAAAATCATGTCCTTGGAGGGTTCTCTAGAGGAAGGGAACTGTCGGAATGAATGTATATGACAAAGGGGACTTGTGAGATTGGCTTACCTGATACTGGGTAGTTTAACAAGAGCTATCTTCACACTGGAAATTTCAGCAATCTGGTTGCTTCTCAGTCCTTGAGGCTAGTTGCCTCAGCATCACAACCTGGCATTGAATGGCTGGAGGGTTAGAAGGAGGCCACTGGATTTTAGCCCAAGTTGGAAATGCAAAGAAGTTTGGCTCAGTTTATCAGCAAAGAAATGTAGTAGCAACAACAATAACGACAAGGTAAGGACTTGCCAACAAGAGTGAAATGAAGATGGTAGAAAGGGAAGCTTTTGTTCTTGGGCCTATTTTGATCTGAGCTTTCACTAGAAGACACTGGCCACATTCAGGGTAGGTACTCCCACTTCAAGTAACCTGACCATTCAAACCTCTCTGAGGTATGTCCAGGGGCTTAACTTTTGTTGTTTCAAATTGGGTCACGTTGACAACAAACACTATCCATCATAGAGAGGAAATGCCCTCCTGAATCTGGGTGGTGCCATATTTATTCCATATAAGGTGTAATAAAAGGAAGAAAAGGAGAAAGGTCTTGAGTCCACAAATTCTCTTTTTTCACATCCTAGCAGCCACAATTCTTCCTGCTCTGGGTCATCCCTCCTTGCCTACCACACTGTACTGAAACCCTAAAATAGTTCACTAAAACAAACCCCTCCTTAAGTCACAGTAATAAAAAGACTGATGAACTCCACATGGGTCCATTAGTTTCAGCAACTTCAATTAAAGAGGAGGAGGAGGAAATATCTTGAAAGAGAGATTTAAGAATTACATGCAATAAGTATGATGTGATTCAACAAGCCAATTATAAGATATATTGAGACAGAGCAAACTAAATCTTATGTGACTTGTTAATTTCACCGGAATGATGATGGTTTTATGGCTATGCTTTCCTACTTCATTCTTACAACAGAGCTCCAGCTTTTAAGACAGCACAACCTTGGTCATTGTTCACAAGGGACAGCATGGTTTATTTCCCTGCTCATATCCGTTTATAAATCAGAAGTCAAAGCTTCTTGCATATTTCAGTAAAGATGAGGGCTAATTTTGGTGTCAGGTTCAAAGTTTCAGGGTCTAACATTGACACTGTAACACAAATATCCAAATAACTCACAACAAGCAGAAATAAACAGACTGATCCTGTGTTTGATGCATATAGTATAAACCTCACATTACTGTTTTTGTTTTGGTAAGTGTTAGAAGACCCTGCTAGGAAGGTCACAGTTCACCGTGTCTGGATATCTCTCCAAGCTTGGTGAAAAATGGAGGACTCCCTTTCTCAGCAGGGCTTCCTCTTCTCTGACAGACCTTATCTTGAGAGTGTCTGTAATCATGACCTCCATATCCTCTAAATCTAAGGAAAGTCATGCAGGCCAGAGTCCATGGTACCTGGAATTCCTCTTCATGTAAATGAGGCATTCCCAGCATCTCAGCCTCAGACAATAGTGAAGAGTCACCCTGGGAACCCCTACCCACTCCCTAAAGATCTATACAGTCCTCTTTCACATACCAAATAAAATTGAACTGTCTTACTGAAGCTGTCTCCCAGAAATCTGTGCATCATACTCATGGTCATCTCCTCAACTCTGTCCCCCTTGCCCTCATGGGCCAGTGGCCACAACCCCTGAGGAAGGGGAGACCTACCAGTAGGTAATTTTAATTGTGCACATGAAGGGAATGAAAATTAAGAGACCCCCTAAGTCGGCAGTAGAGCCAGGCCAGCTGCCAGGTCCCAGGAACTTAGCTGACCATAAAAAGGGTGGAACCAAGAATAAAGGTCAATCGGGCCACGGGCCTCCAGGGTTTCCGGAACTGGCTGACCACACAGTAGATAACAAAACAAGATTAGATTCATTCCTGAGAAAAACAGATGTAGGATGTTTCCTGCTGACTAACTAATGGGCTGGTACATTCCACCTGTATTTCCCCTCCACCTTGGGTTGTGGTAAACAATGGGCTGGGCTGGTACTTCCCACCTGTAATTTCCCCCACCTCCTTAATCTGTGGTGCTCCCCTATAAAATACTCTACTCTCCCCCAAATCGGGGTCGTAGCTCTACCTCTACGTGGGATACGAGTGGCGCCCTCAGTGCACTGAGCCCCCCCTTTTCTCCCCTTCTCCCCTTCCCCCTTCCCCTCCTTCCCCCCCAAATAAACCTCTTGCAATTGCATCAAGATGGTCTCTTGCGAGTTTTGGGGCGGCCGTGATATCCTGAGTGTCAGGTGAGGAACTTCCCTCCCCCGGTCTTTCATTTGGTGCATTGGCCGGGAATTTGCGGCCATCCCAATTTCTACAAGAACCCACTTGGAGGTGAGATTTCTGTGTCTTGGGCCTATTTCTGTTTTGTGAGATTTCTGTCTCTGTGTCCTGGGTTTGTCTCTGTTGTCTGGTTCTGTTATATGGTTTGCATTAAAAATTGGCTTTGCAGCCGGGCGGTGGTGGCGCACGCCTTTAATCCCACACTTGGGAGGCAGAGGCAGGCGGATCTTTGCGAGTTCGAGGCCAGCCTGGTCTACAAAGCAAGTCCAGGACAGCCAGAGCTGTTAAACAGAGAAACCCTGTCTCGAAAAACCAAAAAAAAAAAAAAATTGGCTTTGCGAAGGTTGTTTTCGGTTTGACAGCCGTTTCCATCTCGTGAGGAGACGGATGGGTGATCAGGCAGACGTGCTAGTGGATCAGTGGCTGTAGCCCTGGGAGACGTCCCAGGAGGACAGGGACCCCAGGGACGCCTGGGAGGGTCCCATCTGGGTGCCGGGGAGGATACAGTGGTCCTCTTGAGAGAGGGGATGCGAGAGACCTCCTGGCCATCTGTTTATCTGGGTGCCGTGGAGGATACAGTGGTCCTCTTGAAAGAGGGGATGCGAAAGACCTCCCAGCCGTCTGTTTCTCTGGCTTCGCGAAGGTTGTTTTCGATTTGACAGCCGTTTCTGTCTCATGAGGAGACGGATGGGTGATCAGGCAGACGTGCTAGTGGATCAGCGGCTGTAGCCCTGGGAGACATCCCAGGAGGACAGGGACCCCAGGGACACCTGGGAGGGTCCCATCTGGGTGCCAGGGAGGATACAGTGGTCCTCTTGAGAGAGGGGACGCGAGAGACCTCCTGGCCATCTGTTTTTCTGGAGTGGTGCCAGCATTTGAGAGGGAGAAGGATTTTTCATAGTGTTTTTCTGTCGCGTCCCCCTCGACCAGCAAGGACGACGCAACTCGCAAAAGCTCTTCTCAAGCAGTTTATTCAGGTCCCTTGAAAACAGTCTTC